>JAULBM010076528.1:0-19687 GCA_032357055.1 Geukensia granosissima | reverse complement strand
TTGTTGGCCATGGTCTTGTCTGTCCTCGACTTAACGATTTCTGTCTGCCCCTTTGGTATCTTCGAATTCCTTCCTCTGTAAAAATCATTTAAACGTTTGAATCAAGTATCATTTTATATTAACATTAGTGCATCTCAGTGATCAAAATTTTTTATGATGAAATTTCTATATATCTATTGTAATATTTTCAGAGAAATGTGTGGTTCAAATTTCTTGAAATTTTCATGTTTGCCTTCTTTCATCAAAGTTAATATCTAAACAAAATATTAAAAAAATTAAATTTATTTTATTGATGGTGTAAGGTACCCCCTTAAAATATCTTTACTGACAGCAAATTTTAATTTTCCAACTAATATTAAATTAATTTGGATTAGGTTTGAAGCAAACCAATACCATATTGCAAACAAATAATTTTATTTTGGTTACTGAACCTATCTTAAAATACATTCATATACTTATTTGCAATAGATTATTTGGTATTAAAAGTATCCTAGCAACTTGCATTTTATAGAGCAATAATTTATCTCAAAATTGTCATGATAGATATATAATGTAATTGTTGTTCAGATATCAAGTTTTACTGTTATTATCATATTTGCTTAGGTTAAATGACATTAGATAATTATTTAAAAAGTCAAGAAAATTTTTTTCATCCAACATAGCTTGAATGCCCCTACCATCATATTTTATTTAAAAGTAGTTATACTATTATAATGTGTGTATAGACATTTTTAGAAAACTTGTGCTAAATCGTACACTGAAGTTTTGGTGGAATCAATGAAACTAAACAATTTTTTTCAGATTTTTCAACATTTTAAGACCGTTTAGATATTCAGCAGCTGATACAAATTAACGTCGAATTAATTATTTGGGGGTTCCCGAATAATTCCTCATAAGGTACATCTGATATATCCATATATTTTACCACTAATCCATTTTGTTGTAGAATGGATGAAGACCAGTGTGCACGGCGCCACCTACAAATGTTTTTAGGAATCAAAGACCCGGATTATTATGAATTTGAAGGTAGTACTTGGTCAATAAAAAGAATTGCCTTTAAAACTAGGTCTTTCATTTGAAATCATTTGATTGTCTAATTGGATATAGAGAAACATTTCAGCCGAAACAATATTTTTACACTTCAGCTTTTTTACTTTCAGCAAAGCCATTTATAATCAGTGTTATATTTAAGTCACGTTGATTGGTGTCAAAATTAAGGTAGACGTCGAAATATAAACATATTTTTTAACCAATCCAAACCAAATCAACATATCAGAAAGCACTTCTGTGAAGTTAGCCCGCAATTTTAAGCCCACAATTCTCAGTAGGAAAATTCTTTTGGAAGTAAGCCCGCAATTCGCCAGCCCGCAATTTCGTTCGGTAAGTCGCCTTGGGTAATCCAAACATAAATTTTTGAAATGAATAAATAACAGATTTACTCACGATATTTATCCAGATTTAGCGAAAATCCTGACATTAGCAAATTTCAAATTAAGTATGAATACAAAACGCCCAGAAGACCGCACCACTTTTACATAAAACATGAAAAATATCATGATCTAGCGATAGACATTGAAATATATATCCACCATTTTAACTGAAAACAGAATTGGTCAGAATCTTTACAATTTATTTCCCAACTCATTTTTTATTTAATAAATTATAAGAAATATAATGACTGCTAGTTACATACTTGTATGTTGTCTCATTAAAACTAATTGCTTTCATTTTAGCACATATATTTTTCGACGATGCGTATGAATACCACAGTCTAGAGGAATATGAATATCATGCAAATGATTATGTCAAAATGATGTTTTCCTGTATCGACATTGCTGCCAGGTAAAATATATGCATTTTATAACAACATGTTAAATCAAATGAACAAAAACTTTTTTTTATACGAAGTCATTTTATTCCAGTAAAGTAGCAATTTACATGAAACGACTGCTCTCTTTTTCACCAGGAGTTTGAATCCATTATAAATCATATCCCGATCTTCATACATAGATCATTAAACACCAAGAATACTAAAATATTATTTCCCTTCTTCACAGTACAAACATTTCCTGAATCTCTAAATTTGCAAAACGGTGGATGTCTTTAAAGAGACAGCTTAGCCCTCCGGTCCCCTGAGTTCACCTCCGGTTTTTGTTTTGTCTGTATTGTCCAAATATGTGTTAAATTTAAGATTTTTGGTTTGTGTTTTTTCTGTTTTTTTTTTTAACTTTTATCTGTTTCTTGTTTTTTCTGGGTCTTTTGACTTGTCTCGTTATGATTGACCCTACAGTTTGCTGTCATTTTCTTTAATATGAATTGGTCATCAAACGAATGTCAGAAGAATATCAACGAGGGCTAATAAATTGCCAAAGAAAATTAAAAAAAACCTTTCATTACCATTCTGCAAATAACTGTTTATAGTCGTCAACCAGCTGTATTTGTTGTCGACCAATTATGGATCTTAAACCTCTCCGAACATTAAGAATATCATTGAAACTTTGTTGTACAAAACTAAACAAACACCTTATTTTATTCAGCAAAACAATGTTGAAACATCGAATAGTGGCGTTCCAAGATATAACAAATTCGTAATGTTTTAATTCTTGTTTTCAAAATCACTTGGTCAACGCTTTTGCAAGTGGACCGCGGGAATTGTTCGCCCAGTCGTTAGACGTCGGGCAGGAATTTTACATCATATTTTTAACAAAACATTTTCGTTACAAATTTAAAATCTCAACACTAAAATTACGGACGAGCCTTCATTTCTTGTATTACACATAGCAAATCTCCTTTCTGCTGGATGTGGCTGCTTATTATGGTTTGTTGTGGATATGAGTATTTCTTTTCACTATCCTTGAAACATGTTTCTAGTATAATCAAATTTTCCCAATTTTTTTACACATTGCTTAACCTTTATTTTAAAAAGTTTGACAACTATGATTTAGTTTTTATTTAGTTATGGTTGTCCTGCCGTCGTATTTGGATTTCCATTTCGATTTGTTTGGACCTGAGTGCCTATTTTACAATGTTTGGGTCTTTGACTTCCTACATTTTGGTTCTTATGCTACTCCTTGAAATGTACACATAACATACCGAAATTATCCATATTTATTCAGCATTGGTAACTTTTAACTGACTACCTCTGCTAGTGGTCCGGGAGTCCCCGAAGGTATCACCAGCAAAATTCTAAAGCACTGAAAATACTGAAAGGTCTAGAAAAGTTTTGCCCTGAGTAGTTGTCCCTGCCGTCGTATTTTGGTTACCATTTCGACTTGTGTGGATTTGAGTGCTTCTTTTGTTGTTTTTGAATCTCTAAGTTCCTACCATTCGGTTCTAATACTACTGACGAGAGGATACTCCTTGAATCGTACATAAAGCATATCAAAATTCCCTAGCCTTTTCCTTTTGGCATGTTGAACCATTTTCCGTACAGTACATGCCATGGGGTTCAGGTTTTGTGAAAACTCAAAACTACTGAACGATTTTATTTTTATTTAATTTTATAAAAAAATTGCACCTTTTTTATTTCCTGGATTTTTAGCAAAATAAACTTGACCATTTGACTGGTCCGCCAGATATGATAAATTTACATCATGTTTATAAATTCATTGTTTATTGAAATATGTTTCTCCTTTTATGGGCAATTTCATGTTTTTATTTGATTTACTTGCATAATGTCTTGTTAATAGCTAAAAAAAAAAGGTTCAGTCCCTGTCCTGATAAACATGTGACGATGACGCAGATCCAGAGTTGTTTCTATTTGTATTTCAGCGCTGTTCACAATGCAATGATGAAGATTCCTCCGCCAGTAAAAGTTCCCACTCCTTATGGAGGACGGCTTATTTGGCGCATGCCTGGTGGTAACAAGATCATTGCACATCTAAAAGATAAGGCCAAAATTAGACATCGGAAACGCTGGAGTCAGGTCAGTCAGAATTAACACAACTCCAAAATTTCCAAGATTGGGCCCATCCTGTGTTGACATGTTATTGCTTGATTTATTGTTTTTAATTGAATTGATCATTTATGAACCAAAAATAGTTAACTACATACTTGTTAAATAAGTTTTCGAATTAGTTTGTAATTTGTCTGACATTAATAAACTTCAGGTATTATTCTAGTTATTTGTGGCAAAAATCTGGATTTTTTACTTTTTTGATTCTTTTAAATGAGAACAAACCCAAAGCCACGATTTCTAACTTCCGACAGCCACATTCAACATGAACGGGTAAAACTAGTGTTGTAATCAAAAACCCACTTTCTACCTGTTAATTTTATGATGTATCCTGAATGAAGTTTAAAGAAATATTGATTCTTCTTCTCCCTTTTCTTCTTCTTCTAACATGTTTCTACTATACGCTATGTCAGAGTTTGTTGGAACGGGTAGAAACGTTATGAAAGAAAAATTATCCGCCGTATTCTTATATAATAGCGTTTATTATGTAGATTGAAAAAAGTGCAAGTAAGTTGCAATAATTACTTTTAGCAATCACGATGCATTTTAAGCAGCGCCGAGTTTTAAATTCTCTTCGGGGATTTTACATTGTAAAGTCAGCCATTTGTTTGCCGGAAGTGGCTCTTTGCACGCGCTAGCCCGAGACCGGGAGTACACATTGTCAACGATGCGTAATAATTAAGTAATTTAACTAGAATACGATAACTTGTAAAAATCGTTTGAGGTACACCTGAATGGAAATTTAAGATTGATTCTTCTTATATGAATCTCAAGAGAAGGTCCTAAAAAAGAAATGTGCGCATTTTTTAAAATTACCTTATCTAGGTCAAACTTAAGCGCTCCCGCCCAAAACGAAGATGGCCGACCCTCAATGTAAAATCTCCGTAGAGAAATTCAGGGGCAGATAATAGTACCTAACACGTTATTTCATAGCGTAAAACATAAACCGTTCACTGTGGGGTAATTCTTCCTTTTGATTAAAAATAAATACAAAGGCTGAAACGCAGAAATAATTTTATAAAGCTCAAAATCACACTCCACAAAAGCCTGACATAGAGTATAGCAGTATCTTAATATTTTTACTAAATGGGGGACTACGAAACTAAATATGCAATCCAGACTGCCTTCCATTTTGTACCTGAGTGATTCTTTACCTTTCTGCTCATTTCACAAAATATTGCAAGCTAGATATTGCAAAATCCATGTTAAATGCTAACATAATTCCAAAGATTATACTACATGCACACATTTCTGTATTTTAGCCAACTCCCAATTTTAATATTTTACTAAAAGTTCAAAGAGTTCAACTGAATAATGAATATTTGCAGGCATTAGAAAAATGTTTTCTAACTAAACATTAGAAGGCCACCTTAAAAAAACTTGTACATGGAGATCTTTTTCTAACAAAAGTTCACATTTTTTAAATAAAAAATCAACTGAGAGGAAGGGAGCCCTATGCAAATAATAGAAGATACATGTTAGTTACTCTGAATAATAGATTCTGTAGAACGAATTGTCATAGGTTAGCAATAATTTCTGGTTTGGTTTTCATGCAGCATTGAAGAAAACTTGTAAACATTTAGATGATTGATAGGTAAACATGCCAACATGCTATGAAATTGTAGTTACTTTTTCAGGTGGGTTTCAATAGAGCACATTACATACCCAATTATAAATTCAGATGTTCAAAAATGTGACCATATTTTATGGGTTTTCTCATGAAGACAGCATATTTTAAATCAGGCATGAAATATGCAGGATAAGGTACCATAAGATGTTCCTGTGAGGATCTCTTAGCATAAGCTAGCCAAAACACTCAAATATTACACATGTAGTAAAAAATATTTCAGCAATCCTTGTTTCAATTGGTATAACAAAGTTGACTTGGTTTATGTTCTTCCATTGTTTAAAATAAACTTCTGCAGCATACACTGTTTACCCATTCGACAAAAGTGCTTATCAATTAAATTTAACTCCCACTGTAAAAATATTTGGTCAAATCACAGTGATTGTACTTTCCCTGATGTATAATCGCAGAGAGATTTGTTAGGAAATAAATTATCTGCAATGGGTGACACAGTGGAGAAGCTGAGTTGTTCACAATAACTGTAAATTCACTGTAATCATTCCTTTAAATTCTCTATGTTTAAATGGATTTTGCTTTTACAGTATGAATGCAATACAAAGGATACTCCCATCTCATCTATGTGAGTTCTTAGACTACTGTTTTTTAATTTTTATGTATTTTTTTTTATCACAGGACTAGCCAACATTTTGAAAAAAAGGTATTTTTTAACTAAACAAATTATAAAGCTACAGTATCTCTGAATACCTTTTTAATATTAATGAGCTAAGTGAGCTCTTTTTAGTAGATATATGATAAAATGTACACTTATTCTATCTTTACAGGTATTGCTTTATTATGAGTTCCAGAACTATCCTAAAAAATGGCTGCCAAATTGAGTCTTTAATATGTCAACAATGTTGATAACATTTAAGATTATGGATGAGCAAGACGTAAGAGATTCTCACTGCAATGGTTGATGTTGTAATAGTCGATGGGACTGATGCAGAGCATTAAGTTTTTCTTCTTTGCTGCCTTTCTAAAAGTCGCATCTTTCTCATATTAATCCAATACTACATACCTCATCTAAGAACTTCCTGTATTCACCTTGTCTTTCTTTGTTCAACTTATCTCTCTCTCGTTCATGGAAGCCGAGGTTTGCCATGAATCCGATACTGTTGGCTGCTGGCTGGTCTGGCATTCTTCTTGGCTGCTGATGTCCATATTTCTAGAAAAAACAAACATACTGTACAAATCATCGTAATTAAGGAAAAAAATTATTATATACCAAGACAAGATTTATTAGTATAGATAATTTCACAGCTAATTCTTAAGCAATTTCTGATAAAGAAACCATCTATTCAAAATCAACTTCAACCAGCTTTTTCTTTATTTCAACATCAGCAACAGCTCAACTGCTAGTGTAACTTAATATCTAGTTTTTACAAGGATACCATTGGTGTGTTATTATGTGACAACCTGAATTGGTACAAGATGTTAAGCTGTTGTTGAAAAAAGAGCAGAATGAAAATTTGTATCTACGAGTATATCAGAATTGCTTAAGGAATTAGTGTTGTCTTAGGTATATATATACAGTGTCTTGGTAATAGTTTTGTAAGGTAATGCTGGAATCTAAAGCATCTGAAAGTAAAATTATTATGCACCTCAGAGATGTTTGCCAGTACAGGGTATGTTAAAGTACCAGTAGGTAAGTATAATTTTATTTTGAAAAATACTATAAAAAATTTGATTAAAATAGTCAATAATTTTATATGTAATTATCAATTTCCTTATTCTGGAAAAATTCAATGACCAATGATCAAACCAGTTGGTTTTCAAAAAAAAAAAAAAATCTCTGATAAAAACTAAAAATTTCTAGTTAAACACTAACAAGTGGATACAATATGGTTATAACATTCTACATGCAAATATAAACAAAACACTCATCAGGTATAAAGCACTGCTGATACTTACCACAAACCTTATATAACAAAGCCAAATAGCTGATAAACATGTACTGACCAAAGACCATTTATTAAAATGTATTTACTCCACTCAGAATGTTATCATATTAATTTTGCACCAAAATCAGGTCAGGTATGGTAATTGATATCCCAATTTTGCTGAATAATTTCCCCCAAAATGCATGAAAATACAAAAACACCAAAATAGTACTTTATTGCTGAAACCCTCCCACTTTAAGCCAATGAATCCTTAATTGTTTCATTGTTCAATTCAAGAAAATTGATAAAAAGTTTTGTAATTTAGAGTTGGCAAAGCAAGGTCTCTGATCAGTATGTATTGTGATGGTACAATTTTAGCGTTAGGCTACAATAATGTTTAGTAAACTCATATAACAAGTCAAAATTCTATGTATTATCAATCCTAAGTACCTGGTAGTGAACACTACAAAATATTACTCAAATATTCTCACAAACAAATAATAAGTAATTAAACTTAAAAATACAAAAATTAAAAAATCATTTCAATAAATAAACCAATAAAGCAGCTTGGTAGGTACAGATAACTCTTGTTGACAAATTAGAATGATTTAATTTGACAACATTTTTAGCACTACATGGATTGCCTTCAGACATTAAAGAATAAAAGCCCATAGGTTTTCATATGTGTTTGAATGGTTGGTTGTCTCCCTCGACCAAGTATGTTATACATGGAATAAAGGGAGATAATTTTGCATATTCATAAATGTTTTTACATGTAAATTATAACATATCTGCTCTTAAAACCTGTATGGTTACTTGATAAAGAGAGTTGTTCACAGTGAATCTCTCAATTTTATGAATAACTAAGAAGGTGATGGTATACAGTGATCAGAATAAACATACAATAGTAAAAAGACTTTTCACAAGAAGTTGAATCTCCACCATTGTTAAAGGCCTTGTGGAGACCTTAAGTTCGGTTTATTCCCCCTTTTATCTCGTGGTTGACATGAGGTCTCTCTGATATTTACCCTTAATTTTTTTAATTTCATAAAAATCTGTAGATGTGGGTAATTGGAATGAAACTGTAGTTATTTCTAAAGTAAACCTTAAAAATTCTATCAAATTCCAGAGTAGAAGTGAAAAAAAAATTATTTTTATGATAGCTGTAGGGCTGTTATAACTTTTACAAAACTCAAAATTAAAAACTTAAAAATCACAAGAGTTATCTGTATGTGGCACACTAGCACTGTCTAGCAAAAAACAGCAGGGGTCAACTGATACCTGCAAATACTCATGAAAATCTTTAGTTCGTTCCTCTCGTACTTTTTTTCGTGTTTTTTCATACTCTCCTGTAAACAACACAGCACCAGGGGTTCCAAATTCTTTATTTCTTTCCTTAGGTGGTTCTTGCTATTATTAACAAGATAAAATATTCTCAACAGGATGTTTAAATATAAAAGAATGACTCAAACATAATGAACACGGTTGACAATTTTTGTTCAAAATAGTCAGTTGCAGGTATTTTGAGATTAGAAACAGTTTGTGATTAAACAATCCATTTTGTCTGAAAGAAACAAACATGCAGCATAAAATATCCTGTTCCTACTATTAAGCAGCCCGGGCACTTAAAAAATTAAACCACAGAGCTCTTATTTGAATTTTCAAAATTGTTCTTTCAAGTTTGGTTCAAAGAATTTTTTGTTTTCAATAATTTGGAATCGCCTGAAAATAACAATGCTAATGAAAATTGTCTCTGGATATCAAATTACCATTCTCTCAAAGAATTGTCTCTGGATATCAAATTACCATTCTCTCAAAGAATTTACTGTCCTTCAGATCTTGAATACAGGAGTTTGCATGGCTCTTAAAGATCTAAATCATACTTAAGCCAAGAGTAGGGTAAATATGAGGAATACCGTAACAAAATTCCAAGGAAAATGCACACTATACATGCTATACTAAAATACAGACTAAAATAAACAAATGTCATCACAGTATATTGGACACATGACACCTAACTAGCTGACATTGTGAATATATAATTCAGTAAAGAAAAAGAATCTCTGTAGTAAAACAATATACATTATAAAGACATCATTATTACAGATCACACAATAGCATAGCTGTTACATGCTCTGTTCACATACACATTTACATCATTAAATCCAAACACACAATAGCTAAAAATAATTAGTCCATGCAAAAAACAATCACTAAATACAGCTGTATAATAGTTCAAACTGTAAGCATACTTTTAATGGTAATAAATGGTTACTATAATCAACATGGAGTCCATCTAATATAAAATTATGAATTCCTATCATACCACACTGCCAGGACCTTAGTTAAAAGCATCAACAATTGGTGAAAAAATCACTCCAGGAGAAGGAATATATATCAAAACCACCGTACAGACTTTATGTGGATATAAAGTTTTAAACCATTAATTACAGGGAAATAATTACTGGAAATTTTACACATTCAAGGGCTATAACTCAGGGTGATTTCCAAAACCTACACTGAAATGGGCTCATTAACATAGAATTGTTTTACTTTTCAGATCTAAAATGAACGAGAGGCAGGCCAAGTTCAAATATATATTTTTTATTGTACTAGAAATTGTTTGAACTTTCAAGTTTAATTCAAAATTAGAAGGATAAGAAAGTATAAATTCACATTTAATGGTGGATTTTGTATTAGGTATAAGACTTCAGTACGTTTCTTTGAATATTTTGATGATTATAAACTTAATACACTTAACTAAAACAGAAATTGAAATCAGAAAGAAATATTGAAAAACTAAACTGCATAGCATGTAATTTGCAATTCTAATGGACAGAATTGAAATTAGTGGCACGAGGGACATTTAGTCTGCAACAAAAAAAAATTAATTATATTGTACTTAACTCTAAAACATGCAGTATTATTTTATTATACAATCACCATGACAACCATGCCCAAGTCCATCATGTTAACCATAAACTTTACAGGTTAGCAGCAATCATTCAATAGATTATAATCTAACCTTAAGGACATAATCCCGCCAGTCCTTACGTAATTCATCATTCAGTTTTTGTTTGCGGTTTTTATATTCACCAGACTGAGGAAGTATCCGTGGTTTTGTAACCTTGTTCCAAAAATCCTTGTCCCTATTTCCATGAGGTTGCTATGGAAACAGAATCATTCTTGTTCAAAAAGAGATAATAAAGTATTGTATATCTAACAACTACAACATGCAGACAAGAAACATCTTACTATAAATACATCTAAGATAGTTTTTTTTCTTTAAAACTTCACTGACAATTTCCCTTTTAAACCATCTTGAGATATTTAAATATACAGTATTTGTGTAAGAGTCTTCAAATGTAAAAAAAACTGATACTGAAAGGTTTAACATTATTGTTGCTGGGAACAGTAAGCAAAAGATCTAAATAAAAATTGACATACTTGGATAAAATATAGTGTTTTATCATGTTATACATTCACACAGAGTTAAAATGTTAATAAGTTCAATATCATTGTACATAGCAAGACAACATTGTCTTTCAGAGATGGCAGAAAGACATTTATAGATGTTGTTCTACCGATGAAAAGTTCTAAAGATGATTTCTCTTACTCCTGATTTTTTATTCAAAGTGCAATTTAAGAATTTTCATTATGAGACTGCAAACTTGCCTCTTTTTAGCAGCCCCTAAATTGAATGGTCAGCTTTTACATTCCCATTGGTAAAAATTTTATCGTGAATTAACTTTATTTAAGTGGTCACTGGCTTCTTCCCAAACGTGACCTCTTAACACAAGTTTGACTGTATCTGCCTTTATATTTTCAGTAAATACTTGAAATCCATAATTGATATTTCTATAAATGTAATGTAAAACTTTGGGCAAACAATTTTTAAATTCCAGAAAAGTTGGCATCTATAAATAATAAACACCACGAACATTAAAAAAACAAGAAAATAAGGTCACTCTAAAATAATAAATAGTTCTTTGGGATCGTTCCTCATATCATGGGTTCAAAATTTCACAAAAATTTTCTCGCTCCAATTTTTTTTCACTTTGTTAGAAATCTTCATTGTTATTCCTGAATACAAAAATTAAAATTTGTTTGCTACCTCCTAAAAATTGAAAAGTAAAGGAAAAAACTTTGAACTGTTGTGTTCACGTCAATTTTTAAGGTTGCGCTCCAATATATTGCCATTGCAAAAAAAAATTTAAACCCAAATTTTTGCTCACTCACACCTATTTTTATCACTAAAAATCCAAAGAACTAGAAATGAATTTGGAGTGGCCTAAATTTAAGGTTTAAGATAATTTAAGGCTTATAACAAACTAGTATGATAAATCATGCTAAGGTCAAATTACATCTTTTCACATCTTTAAAAGTCAAAAGCATTAAAACATACACATGTTAGCAAGCTATAAATAAATTAGACATTTGGTTCTTTGAAAGATAACATCTAAATCAATCTGTTAAAAAATGGTTTAAAATAATGAATATTGTCCAAGTGTAAGACTTTATAAATAGAGAGATACAGTTTATGAGTTAGAGCGTAAACATGAATATGATTAGCAATTTGTTTTTATAAAAATAAAAGCCATCTCCAACTGAACTTTTTAGACAGAAGTCAGAAATTATAAAAAGGATAAAAATGTCTATATGGACAAATTAAATTTTATTTAAAATAATTTCTTTATCTAGGTCAAACTTAAATGCTCCCGCCAAAAACAAAGATGGCTAACCCTCAACATTTAATCTAATATTATTTAATTATGCCAAAAAAATCGCACTTCAAAAAAAGCTTGACATAGAGTATAGGTCAAAAATGTTGTAATTGTTTACCAAACAACCTCAAAGAAGGATCTTTTCAAAAAATTAAATAATTGCTGGACAAGAGCAGTCAGATATTAACATTAATTATGAATCCAAGATTACAATTTGGGATGTTTGACTGAAGAAATACCACTTTACATTATTGGATTTTGTGAGAATCAAGCCTATAGAAATTAATTAGATAAGCACAAACAACACTCTAACAATCCTAACAGTTATCACACACACTCATACCCGCTCTAGATAATGGATCATTTCCTCGTGTGCTTGTTGTTGGTACTGACGCTTTTTAGGATCATATTCACCGATCGGCAGTATGGGAGGTGACTCCATTAACTCCCGGTCTAACATTTCTATAAAATGGTCCCGATTTTCCTTTTGTTTTTTATACACTTGACTTTTCTATACAAATAAAATTATTACTTTAGAAATTTTCATATTTATATGATTAAAAATATCAATTCACCTTTTAAAATATTAGATATTGAAATCTTTTTTAAATAAGCATAAGACTTTATTATCTATCAATAACTGTATATTGAACAAATGTTCATACAAATGACTATTGTATTTAAGCACCAATTCAGTCTATCAATATGAAACACGAGCTTGAATCTTCGTTTACTAAGTGGACATCAGAAATCAGTTCAAAAACACTTGATTTATGATTCAAATGTTTTGTTTTATAAGACCTGGATTTTGTTGAGAAAATTTCAGTCTTTAACATGGTAACAGTGACCTGCCAATTAACTGGATTTTATTTCTCTCTTATGAGCATACTCTGTCCAAGATTAATGAAAACTGGATTATTTGTTCAAAAGTTATCATTCCTGAAACCATTATTGTAATCAAATTTCAATATTTTTCTAAACTACTGTGGTTTTGACCTTCAACCAAATGAATGGAAAGTTACAAAGATTCCTGCTTAACCTTGGGAAAAGAAACATCAATATGTTCCTGAAAAATATTGGGAGAAAAAAACTCCAAAAAGCAATCATTATTATGATTGGCATATTCTCTAACTGACCAGTAAATATCAATTATAAATCTTTATATTGTTATTTAGAAAAAAAATAAGTACATATAACATTGAAAAAAACAGTATTATTTACATCATGAAAATTTACCGGCTTAGTTTTTTTTTGGTTTTAGGACAAACCTTTTCAGCAAATGCTTTATAGTTTTTTCTTCTTTCATCCTGTAATTCTCGTTGAACCTTGGCATACCCTTCCCCCACGGGGAAGATCTTGACAGCATTCAGATTAATAGGCGTGGTTGGTTTTCTTTCTAAAGGCTGTATTATCAGTTAAAATCAGTACATGCAAAATAAGTTTAAGTATCAATTCATTAATAATCTAATTCTTTTTTATTTACAGCCAACTTTTTTAATTGTTGGTATACTGTAAAAAATTGCAAAATTTAAATAAAACATATGTGGAGGAAATCTTTCAAGAGGAGATAATATCATAGAATATATAAAAAGTTCAGGCATTTTTCTATTCCGAATAAAAGTCAATTCTACCTGACATATTTATATGCAATTAAAAACTCAGAATTGATACTTAAAAAAACATAATGAGATAGGTTACAGTATCATGCAAGTTATTATATCACAAAAAAAAATAATATTTCTAAACAATTCTCTCAAGTTCATATATGTTTTCTCTGCATTCCCTTTTACAAAATTCTCATTAAAAAAAAAACAAAATTTAAACAAACCTGGATTACTGGTTCTTTAACTTCAGCCTTAGTTTGTACAGGAGCAGCAGGTATTTTCTGCTGTGTTTATAATACAGTCATTTATTATGATATAAAAGTACATTAAGGATATTAATAAATTCACTTCATTCAGTCAATTTTTCACTATACAAAGTTAGCAATAAGAAATTGAGCAAATTCTTAACAAAACAACTAATTTCTACTTTATAAAACCATATCTACTGGACAAAAAACAAAACAAAGAAACATGAATAAGACATTCTAAATATGAAAATTTTAATTAAATCTATTCTGTTGCTGCTATATTGCCCAGTGTTAAAACTGACACAAAATGTTAGACCCCAACCATATACAGCTATATTGGCAGTCTGACATGATAGAACATTGATGACAAATTACATATACCCCCAGTAAACAAGATTAAAGCCAGTGCCAAGACAATTTAAATTATGTTACAAGACATAGAAATGTTAAATTTAATTTTTTTCTTATTCTTGATTTTTACCATGACTGATCTTTTAAATGAAAGAATATGGTCAGACATATACTAAACTATCTTTTGAAACCAGTCTTCAGCCTCTTTGGGAAATTCTTGGCTATTGAAATAAGTCCCAGTTCTCTGGGATTGTGGCTTTAGACAGCCCACAAAGAGTCCAGGCATTGCTGTATAAGGATTATATAAGGTTATACAATTTTAGACAGGGAGAGTTATCAGTCCTTGATTCTATTTTAGTTTAAAAGAATTAAGTTGGCATTTGTGTTTTCTTCAAAACTCTGTAAATTCAGCTAAATGAGGAAAAAAGTATTGAAGTATGGATACAGTTTCAATGTTTTTCCTCTAATCGACAAAGTAGATATCTATTTGTGGTTCCACCATTTATCTCAATAAAATAGGAAAAAAAACTAAAAATATCCAATAGTCCTAGTTAAATTAACATGATAACATTACACAAATACAAGGAGGCACTTATAGTTCAATGTTTCTGTATTATCCTTTTCAAACTTCAGTTTAATGTTATTATATAACACCATCAACATACAACATGCAAGACTAGACATTGTTAACTAGCAAATACACAAGAATTGTTAGGTTTTAGATGACTTTATACAGTTAGCATGCATAGCCACATTTACTACAGAAATAGACAATAGGGTGTAATTATCTATAAGACAGGTATCCAACAATGTTAACCGTCCGACTGGGAGCATAATTTGCTGTGTAGGGCGTTAATAACTTTCAACCCTCCCCTAAACATTTACCTATAGGTTCCCTTAAGGTAAATTAAGTTCCACACCCTTATTCCACAGAAACAAAAATTTAAGGAGTTTTTATTTAGAATTTTCCTAGTGGTTTGTTCTTACAGAAATATAGATGAACACATAGCTTAAACTGGCATAATTTTTTGGCAGTCAAAATGTAATCAGTAATTTCGTTTACAGTATTTAATTTCAATTATTTCTTGTTGTAATTTTTAAGTTATAAAACAAAATAATTGAGTAATTTTTTAATAAATTTTGTGTTTGTAGCCAAGCATGCATTCAGAAACAGATTTTAAATACAAATTGACATATTAGTTTGACTGCAGGGGACCAGACAACAAACTATATTACAGAGCCTAGCACACAAAACAAACTGGTACCTTTTCCATAATATCTTTATATTCTTTTTGGCGTTCCTCTGCAAACTTTTTACGTTTATCATAATTATAAGAATCTACACCAGCAATAATGCCTTTAGGATCAGACGAGTCTCGCCATTCTCTTCTACCGTGATCCGGGGTTTTCTGTAGTTATAAATAGCAGGCAAATGAACAACATAAAGTATTCTTCATTTTAAAATTACTTGCTCGCAGGTCAAGGTAAAAAATTTACTTAGAAATAAAATATCTCAAACAAAAACAAAAATATCAAAGAAACATTTAGACAGGAAATAACAGGCAAAATGATATTTGGTCATTTTTAAAATTAATTACAAATCAAACATATAAACAATTTCTAAAATCAAATTCCTCACCAATAGCAAATTACACATATTCACTATTATGTATAAAGTAGTGTTTATCAACAAAACACTTAACCAAGACTGTAATAAAATGCAGTGACGTATAATAGTGTGTTATACATCCCTGTAAAATAGAAGAAAAATGGTGTGTCCTTGATTAAAATGTTATAGGTCTGTGTTACATAGAGTTATAGTTATATACAGAGAGAGAAATAAAACAGGAAAGATTAGCTTTACAATTCAAATATCAAAAAAAGATCTTAAAATAATAAAAAGATTCTGCAAAAAATCTGACAAAGCATTTTTATTACAAAATCACACAAGACAAAGTTTCAAAATACAATAATGCAAAAATCATGCTATTAACAGCAATATCATATAAAAATACAACAATGTTATCAAAAATGTTTTTTTAAGACAGACCTCTGACTTGATCCTATTATAATCTTTATACCGTTCTTCGTTAAATTTTTTGCGGATATTTTCATATGAGTCCTTTGCTGCTATAACTCCTTTGGGGTCAGAGTTGTCTTCCCACTTGTGATTTAACTTAGCTTGCTGTGAGTAAAAACAGCATAATTAAAGAATTAATGTTAAAAGAACTAAAAACTCCAAAAAGTCATAAGGGCTCATTGATACTTTATCGCGCGACATCGCATGACTTTCGCACGAACATCACATTACAACAGCACCATGTCATGCCATTTTCGCTGGCATTTAAAGTATAAACAAACCACAACAAGGACATTGCACAAAAGTCGCACGACGATGGCTTTTGAAGTATAAATGAGCCCTAAGACTGAAACTTTTCTGAAATTAACTCTAGTGTAAAAATTATCATAAATATGAAAAAAAAACTAACTTTGTGTTTAACTACCTGAAACCTCTAAAATTTTGCTTAATATTGGTAACTGTTGCCTTGATTGTACAAAAATGCAAAGTGAGACAGAAAAACCTACTGGCAGTTTTCTGAACTGATGTGAAAAAAAGATTGTTATTTGAACAGCAAGCAGCAAAGTGTCCAAACAAATAAATACCTGAGACAGAATTTCATTATAATCTTTACGAAGTTGTTCATTAAACTTTATTTTGACACTCTCGCTGTAGGTATCCTTGCCTCCTAAAACCCCCACTGGACTTGAAGTATCAACCCAGTCTCGGTGTGGAGTTTGTTGCTGTCCAAAACATAGGTGAAGCAATCATTCAACAGAAATTTTAACCTTACAGCTAAACTTTATTATAAATGGTTTTTGACTACTTTAATTTATTTTTTTTTAACTATATTTATAGCTTTACAGTTGAAAAAGCCTACAATGCTGACCGGGATATCTGACAATTTTACTTTCAGAAACGGGCAGAAAAATACAAAAAAATATCTCCCCAAACAAGATACAATAAAAGAAAATAAATATAACAAAATATTTTCAGAATGACATGCCAGCTAAACAAAGGAACAAAAATCATTAATCTAATTTTTTTTTTAAATCTTTGGCAGTAAATAGAAATCAAAATATTTCTTAATGACAATTTTGTTTGAAGGTACAATGCCATTAAATATTCACTGTTGTATATAAAATTAAAATACAAATACAAAAATCAATAAAACTCAAAGAACTTCTACACTCAACAAAATTTCATATCCATACATATATTTATAAAGGATGTATACAATGAAGACATAATATTACAATAATATACATCATACAGTTAATAATCAATGTAAAATATATACATTAGAAATATAAAAATCTGATATATACTACATACATATATGTCAAAAAATTGAACAATTGTTTTAAATTGATGTTTAGAAGATGAAGACTCTTGATAAATAATTTAAATATTTTTAGACAAAGTTTGTTCCCTGTGCCTATTTTACACATATTGTTAAAATTTACTTTGATTTAATGCCTTTTCAGTTTCAAATGATTTAGATTTTTCAAGAATGCAGTGAATGTGTATATAAACAGTTCATCTCTGCTGATATCTGATACTATTAGTACTTTGGGCTTCACCTAATACAATTTATGGAAATTTGATTGGGGATTAATTTCACTCCTGATTATTTATCAGCAAATCTAAATGAATTTTTTGATCAATTTTGCAAAGATGGGTTTTTCTGAAAATTTTTATTGACAGTCTTGCAATTTTTTTTGGGCTATGTTAACAAATGCAAATTCTCATCATCTTTGTTAGGGGTATTTGTCAAAAAACAAATCAAGTTTCAAGGCTGGAGAAATTTTCACTTGTATAACAGCTAGCCTTTCAATTCATTTTGGCAAAAACCCCTTACAAACCTGATATATTTTTATGCAATAAATATCTGAAAGTTTGCAGGGATGAGTTTCATGATGTTTCTATATAGGAGATGTGGCATGATTGATCCACCAAATAACAGTCCAAATTAAACTTCTACAGGTCCCATGGTGGTCTTCAATAATGAACCTTAACATAACGGAAGCTGTAAAAGCCCCAAAAATGCAAAATGTGAAACTATTCATAAAATACAGCAATGGACTTAATCTATTGAAACAATGGTGAACAAATAAATTCTAACCACTCCAAATTTCTAGTTCTTTGGATTCGCTCACTCTTAAAATCATAGATTCAAAAGTTCAAAAGAACTTTACTCGCTTTATTTTTTATCACATTTTTGAAAATTTTCATCAATTTTCCTCCATATTTAAATAAAAAATATTCCAGCTCCCACCTAATAATACACAAAAAGGATGAAAAAAATTATAAACTCCTCTTTCGTATCAATTTTGAAGCTTTCGCTTCATATTTTATTCATATTTTACCATTTTCAGAAAAAAAATTAAAATTAAAATTTTTGCTGGCTCGCACCTAATTTTATCATAAAAAATCAAAAGAATTAGAAATTATTTTAAAGTGTTCCTCTGTAAAAATTAGAACAAAATCATGATTTTTTAAAATTGCTTTGGAAAAATGCCCTGTTACAATTTCTGGCTGGAAAAATTCTCTAATTATCAGAAGATTTACAATAGATCAATAGTATTTCTAAATTTGATTAGTAAGCTTTGGCCTAAAAGAGATATTAGATAAAAAACCTAGAAAAAATGTGTCCATGGGACATGGATGTCCTACAAACAAGAAGTAACTGAAAAGTGGAGACACAGTAGAAATCATCCTGATAAAGCTTCAAACCCAATATCAAATCAATCCAACATATACAAGCCAAGCAATCTCTGATGAGAGTTGAATGTCATAATTTATGGATGTACATAAGCTGCAGAACTGTAGCTCTTTATGGACTTTGTGCTATTTTTTTTTGCAGACCATGGTCCATAAAAAATAGCACAAGGACAATAAAAAGCTACGGTTCTGCATCTAGATGTACATATGAATGATGTTAAAACTTAATGTCTAAAGGTGCGGATATAAAAAACAAAAAAAAAGTATCTAATATATCTTCCCTTTTTTTCAGAAATACCAATCTCCAAAAAATTCATTGTTATTATGTACATGCTATGCTACGGTACTAGAAAAAATACAGTAAGTATCCCAGGCTTCTATTGATGATAATGTCTTTACTCACAAAACATTACAACTAAAGTATCTAGTCACTGGCTTGTACAACCAGAGGCTCCCAGGAGCCTGTAATCGCTCACCTGGCTTAGAGTTGCCGAAAAGAGTTAATTTGAACAAAG
>JAULBM010076417.1:0-19692 GCA_032357055.1 Geukensia granosissima | reverse complement strand
GGACTGTTGCTTTCGTGAGCTAGCACGTTAAAAATCCGGCTCAGCGTGTCGGTCTAGTACAAAGTAGGGTTCATCATTATCATTCATTAATATGCTCTCGTCCTGAATATGCATTAAATACTTGCCACTGGACGTTAAGCAACATTCAATCAATCAATCATACGATCGTTTCAGGTTTAAAGATTCTTTATTCGGATTTATAAGTGATTGTCTGTATTTACAATATGAAATTTTAATATTCCATTCGATTCGTCATTTGCTGAGCTGAGTACTCCTTGAAGTCCACATATAAATATCAAAATTCACCTTATTTATTCCACATTTGTAAACTAGTATTTTAATATCGTGCAGGTCAGATTTGAATGAGATTGTTAAAGTAACATTTTGTTAATTGCTAACATACGACAATAAGCATTAATTTCAAAAAGATTTCAATAAATATTGTACGTTTCAGCTCAACAGTTTGGATAGGCCTCCACCAAGAAATCAATCCTGTACGCCTGCTATGGGATGATTGTGACGAATATACAGTCGACCCTAACCAATGGTCGATGGCTACTGGTTCCTCGGAAGGATGCGTGTTCTTTAACACAACGGATAATACTTACTCGATTGACAACTGTAGCATCAGCATGCCATTTATATGTGAGGATTCATCTGAAGGTAAATCAGGTCGTGTTTATCATGTTACAGGGATAAAGGTCAAGTAACGTGCTTGAATTGGTTAATTTGTCTTGAATCGTTTCTGATCATTCATACAAAAGCACAAATTCAAAAATAATTCAAACAAATGTAAATCTACACTAATCATTGCGCATTCCCATTTTGGGCATGTATATAAAATAATTAATTCTGGTATAGTTTTTGTTCTAAAATACGCAAACAGTAGTGTAAAACGTGTCATACTTGGTATATTTTTCTTAAAATTTAGATATTAACGTTATCTATTTTAACTGTATACGTGGTTGTAATCACAGATATATTCATTTTTTCCATTAAGTCTTATAATATAAAATAATAGTTGCATATTTTTAAAGGGGAAGGTAACTTTTTAAATTATTGACAAAGAATGCACTATATTTTTAAATATTTTGTTTTGTACTTCGTTAACAAGAACGCAGACCACCAAATTGTGTTGCATCGTCGAAAGCATTTTCAAAAAAGCTATCATAACAACTTATCTGCCGGTTAATTTGCAAAATGTGATATTTTCTGTATATAAGCTTTGTAAAAAAGCTGATATTTTATCAACAGAAACTCGAAAAGAAGAACGTTGACAAAAAAAGTTCGTTTTCAATTTTTGAACTACCTTGATACAGACTTCCTTAAGTTAGATATTTAAATGGTTTATTATATTAAAATTGTGATTTCTAAATCTTCAATTTTCTTAAATCATGGATATTAAACAGATATTTAACATTTATTAGTGAACGCCAACTTTAAAATACGTTGCTAAAAACAAGCATTGGTGACTTTTAATGTACCCCCAAAGTCAGAGAAATACTTTAAACCGTTAATTTAATGTCGATTAGATATAATATGGTACATGTGTGGCTATAGCATATGATACAACAAAGAATCGCGTTATTTGGGTAGTTAGCAAAGGGGCAGACAGAAATCGTTAAGTCGGAAGACAGACAAGAACATTATTTTTAAGGCTAAAAAGTTTATATGTAATCAAAGTGGGTAGGTGATAATTGTAGGGAGAGCCAGATTTCAAAACAGAATATAAATTGGAGTTCAGATATTAAAATAATTCCCATTAGGAGAATGAAGTAAGGTCTCAAACCATCTTGGAGTTTCTGTTTTAAAGACATTTTGGTCCCACTGTGACATACCAATCTTTTAAATAAAAATTAGAATACTAGAAACCGTAAAAGTTTGGTTTGGTTCTATTAAGTTATGTAGGAGTAGTAATTATTAGAGAAAAATCTATCTTAGAAAAAAGTTACCAAAATGAAAAACGTTGATTTCTAGGGAAGATGAAATAAGCACCTCAACACTTAACCTATGTCGCCATGCTGGAAGCAGCAGACGACACAAAAATGGGAAATTTAGGACAAGTATGAATTGATAATAAATCCCAAAAGATTTGTAATAAATCATTTTCTGAACGTTAAATAGTTAGAGTTAGAGTTAGAATAAGTAGAATTGTTTTAGAGACTAATATTTCCCTTCTCTCTTACGTTCTTGTTATCTTAATATTTATACAGTGAAACTGGTTAAAACCTGAACCAGATACTTCTGACGTCGTATGGGTGATTACCAAGAAGGTATCATGATTAAAAGAGCTAAAATGGAATTCGAAAATACCAAAGGGACCGACAAAAATCGTTAAGTCGGAAGACACACAATACCATGGCCAACAAAATGACACGAAACACAAATATAGAACACACAAAACTACACTGAAAACTTCACATGGAGTAATACGAACCCTACAAAAACCAGGGTGAGTTCAGGTGCTCCAGACGAGTTAGCAACTTCTGCTTCACTAGTGTCACCCGTAGTGTTACTTAGCCAAGGGTTTCTCAGGGAAAGATTGAATCATCACTCCGGAAGTTTTTCGGTCGCCTTCATGATTTGGATGACTGGTACGAAATTTCCATTTCACAGATAACAATGGATATCTTCCGACCGTCATGAATACAACTCCGTTTCTATACCCGTTGTGACTAACATCGATTGTGACTATACACCGACTTTGACTACTGAGTAACACGACGGGAGCAGGAGTTGCTTACCCTTCCGGAGCACCTGAACTCATCCTGGTTTTTGTAGGGTTCGTGTTACTCCAGCTTTAGTTTTCAGTGTAGTGCATGTGTTCTATGCTTGTCTTTCGTTTCATTTTGTTGGCCATGGTTTTGTCTGTTTTCCGACTTAACGATTTCTGTCTGCCCCTTTTGGTATCTTCGCATTCCTTTTAGTAGAAAAAGCCTGTGTATTTCACAATCGATGTTATTAATAAGATAAAATATGCCAAAGTTTGTTTCCTTGTGTATGGAGCCATTTAACAGGACCTGTTAAAATTCATCAAACGAAGTTTGTGGCAAATATTTCATGCATATTCAGGGCAAACCATATCTATTCATAATGAAAAATTGAAGTCTACTTACTTACACGGTAAGTCGAATTTTTGAAGTGCTGACTCCTAAATGTTGGGTGCTTAGCAGAGAGCAAAAAGAGCAAATACCAATTTTAATGTATTTGACCTGGTCCAGGATCGATACCAAGACCCTGCATACTCAAGGCGAGTACGCTAAACATTACACAAACGAGGCGGTTACTACTAGTTGTGTAAAATGTCGCTTTTCCAAAATATAACTATGCTTCAATAGTAACAACGCTGAAAAGGCAAATTTTGTCACAGAAGTGAGATATTTTTGAAAAATTTATGAGTTTATCGTTTGAATAATATCTCTTTAGTTATCCTCCTGAAATACGTAAACTTTGTTACGCCGGATGAGTACTGTTGATTAATAGTTAATTTAAGTCATCACCTTCAATTTTTTATTGTTTTTAAGTTTAAAATGTTAGAAGTGTTGATCAAACCTCACTAGACTTCCAAAATGTAATCGCCAAAAACAATGTTAAAACACAAATTTGTATAAAAAAGTAAACTCGTGAGGATTAAGGGTTAACACAGCTCCGAAGTTTTAATATTACATTTGTCCATAAACGCGAGAAACAACATTATAGGTTGCAATGTCACTCAATAAGTATCTGTTTAATTTAGTGATATGAATTTTAATATTTATATAAATATAACAAGTTTCAATGTTTTGACTTTGACAACAACGACAAATTGTACCCTTTGTGAGTAAATTTATTACTTAATAGATCAGTGAGTTTCGACGGATCATATTTCTGATGTCATACGTTTTTATCATTTTCAGCTGTTTCTGATTGTTATACTAATATTTCTGTTGATACCCCGCCCCCAGGAATCGGAACAGACGGTAGTACGGATGGAGCATTGTCTTTTGAAGACTGCGCAAATTTGTGCTACAGTGATTCTAAGTGTGCAGCATTCCAGGCTAAAGATAATGGAGGGACTTATTATTGTCATAGACATTATTATGACCAATCTTCAGGATTGGCAATAGGGCGAGCACCTGCAGAAATATATGTTAAAAGTATGTTACTTAATTCTCAGTATTTTTAAATAAATTGGGGAAACTTTTTAATTTGACATAAGTTGCTTATCTTCATATAAAAACGTATATAACTGCATCAATTATAAGAGAATTAACTGAAGAATATTAAACAAACGAATAGTTCAAGTATTTGTCCTGTAAAAAACGATCGGTTTAAATCAAATCATTATTTTTCTCTGTTCTTCAGATGTTTTTGTATATAATGATCCAGCACCAAACAGTGTACCAGTTATATCGAACTATTATTGTCCAACTTCATCAATCTCACCATCTTCCACAGCAGAGTACAGCAGTGATACATCTTCTACTGTTATATTCAACTCGGATATAGCTTCATCGGTTTTGTCCAGTGCAGATTATATAGGTATGTCTTTGACACCTAGAACGCGGTCAGTCTTATAGGACAAATGATCGGAAGTACTTGGGCGTTACCGACAATACTTACATTTTGGATAGTCTCATTGTTTCCAGCCGTAGCTGAAAGTACCTGCCCTACTCGAGGACTTTCATTCATAATTATAAAATAAACAGTAAACATCCTCATGACCTGCTTCTTTTCCCTCTGTTGACAAATGTTTACATGCACCGGAATTTATTGCATAATAATTCTGCACTGAATGAAAGTTACAAGACTTGTTCAAAAACTTCTCAAAATTTAATATACCATTATAGACAATTTTTGTTCTTCTATTTTTCACACTTCAAAGTCTTTTAATCATATGGTTAATAAAAAGTTGATCCAATTCTATCCCATAACATCATGGTTCCATTCAGTTTTTACCCCATTCCACATTCTTGGGGTACACAAACAAATACACGTGCTTTCTGTTTGAATTCCCTTCGTGTTACCTATGGAGATACACAACGAGCATAAATGGTGAAACATTTACCTTGTTAAAACGCTACATTTTTTAATAGACATCCTCCGTGTGATGGTCACCTTTCACCTTTCTGAAACAATTAGTCTTCTCTGTTATCAACTAAATATAGTTGGTTAAGCTTGAGATTAGAATCGGAAAGATGTTACTAAGGATAGATAATGGTTTCAGAATACTGTAGTGTGGTTTACCAAAGCCAGGTAATAGTGAGAGTATAATATATAATACCAATGTTACATTATTGAAATATAAGGTCATAAAAAGGCAAAATACTTCCGGTCATATAATGACTATCATGGTAAAATGAGTATTGCTTTGAATCCCGTAACAAACAAATTGCGTGTCTGACTTTTAATCATTTTGTGTGGATACACAAAATTACTTCTGTGTTTGTTATATAATACATTATGTTTCCATTAATATATCTAAAAATAAATTACATTCTAATCTCAATATAACCAGGATGCTGGCATTTATATTAGTCTTTTACGTCAAATGTTGTTGAGATAGTATTTTGTCGATGCTATAATACCATTAACGCTTCAACAGGTATGTACAGTGTATATTTAGTATTTAAATTGGATTAGAAAAAGCATGTCAAACTGTACTTTATTATCTTTCAGCTTCCTCAAGTAAAATTGTTGTCACCTCAACATATGTCGTAGGTGGAACTACTTCTTCAAATTGCTACTGCCCATGCACACTTGGGCTGTCAAGTAGTACCATTACATCTGCTGAATTACAAGCAAAAATTGATAAAATACAAACGGAACTAACAGTGGACAGAAAAGAAACGTCTTCGTACAAACGAAAATTGACAAGTGCGCCAGACAGCAGAGTGTCTGCTCAGAGTATTGGTTACGTTGGCGTTGTGATATTGACAATAGTAATAGGACTTCTGGTTTTCATTGACATACCGACAATTGTTACGGACACTAAGAGATTATTCAAAACATTTTGTTCGAGTTGCAAGAAATAATGAAAAGTTTCATTTTAAAAACGTCTGTGATATTTTTCTTAATTGAGAACCTGTACACTCAATCTCGAAATTATACAAGTAATTTACTGTTGTTGACAAATGTTTATTTTTGAGTAAGCACAAATTGATGACTGGAAAAACATATTTCCTGGAGTGTTTTGTATCACTTGAACGCTTCCAACATTTTTTTAC
Organism: Geukensia granosissima; assembly: GCA_032357055.1. Lineage (NCBI taxonomy): Eukaryota > Metazoa > Mollusca > Bivalvia > Mytilida > Mytilidae > Geukensia > Geukensia granosissima. Next base: position 13,486 of record JAULBM010076417.1, on the reverse strand, counting down.
GGATCAAACATTTTTAATATTAAAACACAGTGGAGTTTGTATTGAGTCAAATAGTTGAACGGGCTGTCCTGAATATGATGTCACCTCATGGACATAGTTATGATGTATTTTGCTGTTAATTATTGATAATAAAACAACTTGTTTTAAACCATGATTTCGTCAGTATATAGCTATGCACTGTTTATGCAAAGGTTGGGGAAAATTAAACTTGATGGGCTGTTGTTAATATAATGTCACCACATGGACATAATTATGATGTATTTTGCTGTTATTTATTGATAATAAAACAACTTGTTTTAAACCATGATTTCGTCAGTGTATAGCTATGCAATGTTTAAGCAAAGGTTGGAAAAATTAAACTTGAGTTAAATTTTTTTTCTGATGATCAATGAAAACGGCAAACATGTGAAACATAAACATTATCAAATTTAATTAATAAAGCTGTATAAAATTAATAACTGATATCATGTTAGCACCAAAGAATGGTGATACACTAAAGGCCCAACAGGGTCGTCTACCCAGTATAAGTTATGATAGTATGACAATTTATTGAATTTTTCGCTTTCAAAATGTTCATCAGTACAAGCAAGGAGGCAAAATGAAAAGGGTGATTTTACAAAATGCCAAGTTTGTTATTTGTAAACTCCCTCTGTTTTCATGTGGTTGGAGTCCATCTCTCTGACATTTTCCCGATATCTTTACATTTTCATATATATGAAATAGTTAACAAATCCATAAAAATTTCACTTTACAATTGTTAAAATAATCGTACACAGTTTTTATATAATTTTACTGTTTTACATATTAAACTTCTTTATAAATGAAGAGATCTGTGGACAGGAAAACAAAACTTTTGAAATATACAAACCAACATTTCTAACAAAACAATCTATTTTTACAGGAAAAAGGAACTTTAGAAATGTACACACCAAAGGGTTTTAACATGCACCCCTTGTTAACATAAATTTAAATTTAGAATTGTAGACACCAAAGGTTCGTAAAAAACAATTCTTGATAACAGAAAAAACTGAGCTTTGTTATATAACAAGAATTGTGACTAAGTACTTGCTTTCTATACTGAGTAACAGGACGCGTGCCACTAGTGGAGCACGAGTTGCTGTCCATCCCGGAGCCCTGAACTTACCCTTGCTTATGCAGGAGTCGTGTTACTCCAGCTATAGTTTTCAGTGTAGTACGTGTGTACTATGTTCATTTTGCTGGCCATGGTATTGTCTGTCATCTGAATGAACGAATTTTGTCTGTCCCTCAGGTCTCTTCGAATTCTTTTTTTGAAATATACACACCAAAGGTTATTACAAAGCAGATTCTGTTAACAAGGTTACCAAGCTTAAGAAAGGTACACACCAAAGGTTCTTACAAAAAATTCCTGTTTTGGGGTAACCAAGCTCAAGAAAGGTACAAACCGAAGGTTATTACAAAACAATTCATATTTACAGGGTAACCAAGACTAAGAAAGGTACACACCAAAGGTTCTTACAAAAAAACTCCTGTTTTCGGTGTAACCAAGCTCAAGAAAGGTACAAACCTATGGTTATTAAAATACAATTCATTTATAGGGAAACCAAGCTTAAGAAACGTACACGTTCTGACCAAACCATTCCAGTTAAAGGGAAACCCGATAAATGTATATCGCTAAGTGCCAACATCAGTTTAATGCATTTTATATTGCTTTTTGTTGATTTACAACTCGGCAGCAGTGCTTGGAAATAATGGAAATCCGGTTAAAATACAAAGACATTTAATTAGAACAAATTTCACAACCAAAACAATCTAAATCAACAGGAGTTCAAACTAAGCTAACGGTTAACTCTGCATCAGAAGGAAGAGTCTTAGAAATTCATGGTAATTTTTTTACAATTTTGAACGAAAAAATTAAGGTATTTCCAATCTGAAAAGGAACAAATCAGAGCTTCTTATAAAACAATTTCCGTTAAAAGGAAAACAAAACTTGAGTAATTTACATACCAAAGATTCTTACAAGACAATTCCTGTCAACAGAGTTACCAAACTTATGAAAGGCACACACAAAAGGCTCTTACAAAACAATTCCTGTCGACAGAGTAACCAAACTTAAGAAAGTTACACGCTAAAGATTTTTTACAGAACAATTCGTGTGAACAGAAAAACCAAACTTAAGAAAGGAACACACACGTAAGGTTCTTACAAAACACAAAACAATTCCTGTTGACAGGGTTACCAAACGTAAGAAAAATACACATTAAATATTCTTACAAACAATTCATTTTAACAGGGTAACAAAACGTAAGAAAAATACACATTAAAGATTTTTACAAGACGATGGCTTTTAACAGGGTAACAAAACTTAACAAATGGTATAAACAAAATCGTTTCTGTTAACAGCAAAATCAAACATTAGAAACCAAAAGTTTTTACAAAACAATTCCTGTTAAGAGGTTAATCAAACTTTAAAAAGGTACAAGCTAAAGGTATTTACGAAACATTCCCAATTACACACATCAAAGGGTCATACAAAACTATTCTTTTTAACAGGTAAACTAAAATTTATATAACAAGGATTGTGACAAACTACCGACACGTCAAATGAGTCTAATGAATAACACGACGAGTGTCATAAGTGGAGCAGGAGTTGCTTACCCTTCTGGAGCACCTAGTTTATATATGATTCGTTAATACTCCAGCTTTAGTTTTTAATGTAGTGCTGTGTGTACTATAAGTGTTAATAATGAAACCAAACTAAAGAAATGTACAAACCAAAAGTTCTTAGAAAAGAAAAATTAAATACTCAAACGATTTCTGCAAACGGTAATTTGTATAGGATACAGGCAAGGAAGCTCACTCTTGCCTATATCATAATTTGTCTATCTAGCGATATAAAATTTGAAAAATATCAATTTGTCCAAGATAAAAACTTATTATTTTTATATTATTTATCTCTTGGGATTTGTTCATTTAAAGTCACGTGTGAATGTGTGAAAAGTTGATGGAGAGTGTTGCTATAAGCGGTAAAAAGTTGATTAACTTAACGAATTGATTTGAATTATAAATAATAGAATAAGAAAAAAAAACATTTTATCTTTTAGAATGGATTGTTTAGTGTTTCTTTCGAAAAGCGATATAAAAGGTTGATTGGATATACGTTCTAACATAGATTTAGGAAAAAATATTTTGTTCTTTTAGTGTTAATAGTTGAATCATTACCAACCGATCAATCGGAACTTTTACTCAAAGAATCCGGACTGGAATAATATATGTTAAATGTGATGTTCATTCTTCTCCAATACATGAGTACATTCCCGTTTATTATATAAATAAAAATATTTTAATTATCAAGATTATTTTACGAACAAATTGCTCAGTTGGGTTTATCAAGTTTACGCATTTTCTGAAGTTCATTCGCGTATAGGTTTTATTTGAATTATTTTTTTTTTAGTTTCAACAACCCTTTTTAGCCTTTTCTTATGAAAATATGATTTCCTTTTATTGTAAAAATCGTCAATTTCTTAAAAGTCATATTATTCAGGGAATAGTTAATGGTCTTAAATTTATTTATTTTTTAAGGATTACTCCTTTGCAGACAAAAAGATTAAAAACTATGACATCGTGAAAATAATAAATGTTTATATAACAGTTCTTCCTCGGCCAATATGTTTTTCCAGGTCAATAAATTCCTGCATTGACCTCATTGAAAAGGTAAAATTGTATATAGTCACCAAAGTACTGACACTGGGCTGGGATACCTCAGTTACCACATATATGTATATTGTGAAAATGTCGGTACAAATATCTTACCCACCTCTCTTCTTAAAGGACACAAGCGTATCCCTCAAGATAAAAGACATATTCACATTAATTCCTTTTTCACACCACATTATTAGATTAGAGGGCAACTGCCATGTGCACAATCATGTGCACAAGGAACACTTTGAACGCTTAAACAGTCACATCAGTGCACTTTGCATTTGCTATATACACTATGAAGGTTCTTTGCAAAACAATAATCACTTAAACTTTCCAAAGAAAATTACACTTAGTCAGCACGAAAAGGAATTCGAACATACGAAAGGGGCAGACAGAAATCGTTAAGTCAGAAACCAGACAAGACCATGACATACAATGTAGAACACACAAAACTACACTAAAAACTAACGCTGTATTAACACGAACCCTACAAAAACCAAGAGGAGTTCAGGTGCTCCGGAAAGGTAGGCAACTCCTGTTCCACTAGTGGAACCCGTCGTGTTACTCAGTAGACAATGCCGATGAATGGAGGTTGATGGTTTTTAACGTCCTACAAAGCAACTTAGCGCTCTCATTCGGACGGTCCCTGGTGGAACATATGGCATTTATGTAACTTATGTCGTTGGAACGTTGTTGATATAATTTGATAGGGGCTCGGTTGAGTTGTTGTATCTGGTCGCCAATGGGTCATTGCGTCGAGGGCGATGTAAGAAGTTGGTCATAACTTCATCACTCCATGTTGTACTAAGTTCGGCAGCACGTGTTGCCATTCGATGACAGCTACGCGACTCATACGGGGGGTGAAAGTTATTAACGTCGTACACAGCAAATTAATGCTTTCAGTCAAACGAAAAACGCAAGCTTGCCGGGTTTATATAATACAGTCTGGAAGAGTCCATTATGTGATATGACGGAAGCTAGATGAGATTTTACAGCCAGAGATAATAACGAGTCCATTACGAAATATAGGGGGATATAGATGGTAATGCTAAGGAAATTACTATAACGTAAACGTATATTGGAGTAATTAAATATTTCACTCCCCAAATACGGAATTTCCGTGTTTTTATTTTCATTACAGTACAAAATCTCGTATCCTGATTTTGATTATACTGAGATGACTGAAATTGTATGGGCAAGCTGTAATAGTCTCGACAAAAATGTATGTGTATATATGTCTCTGCTTCAACACAGGAGAAATAACTCCCAAACTGATATTCTGGACTTATCTGAATAAATAAATGAATCTTAAACACAATTGTAAGCATTGATTGATGCTTTTTGGTCATTTTGAAGTCCAGTGTATAGTACCCATGCGAGAAATCAGAAGTGCATAGTCCAAAGAAACAAGGCAAATTTGAAACAAACAAAAAAAAACACAGCAAAAAACAAAAGGTACTTAGGCTTGGAATTCACGAACTCCTAATGAAACACGAGTATGATCAGATGCTCATTATGGGTAAGCATCACCTGTCTTGTGCGCAACACCCGTCGTGGAATCCTTTAACTCTAAACCATGTTAACGTCAGTCCGAGAAAAGTTTACTTGTTTTTGTAAGATCTGTAACAGGTCCATTACTAGTTGTGATACACTGATGTCATATGGAGCAACCAATTCATGATGGCGACCATAGAATTTTAGGAGGGACGACTTCAACCTGGATTGGATTTATCCTTGTAGTAATATACGCGACAACAGCAATGCTCTATTCAGAAAATCCAGGACTTGGACCAGGCACGAGAATATCGAATCAACTGCAAAAAATAAACCCCGTATGTAGGGGAAGCAGGAATATTGCCACATAAAGTAGGAAAGTTGTCATCCCGTTTGTCGTTAATCTTATAAACAAGTTTCCCTCTTGGTTAATTTCGAGGAATAAATCTATGATGTAAGAAGCAGATTTTGTTGAGACTGTGGCCTCCTTAATTTCTAGTTCGCAGTTGCTTTTTGGTGAATTTCTTGGTTAGGAATCATTTTGATATGTATATGTTATCATGATTATTTATAATCATGTGAGCCAGAATAGGAAACTTGGAGGCGCATGAGCATCGCCAGCGGAATGACATATTACAATATAGCTGGAGCATCGCCAGCGGAATGACATAATACAATATAGCAGCGTTCAAAGTCTGATAATTAAAGTTCAGCTTTTAATAAATGTTTACATTTACATGTTTATTATTTTCACAACTTTGTGCGATAAATAATGTGCACCATTATCCATATGTTCTAGAAATTTATACCTTTGGGTCACTAAGATACAGTAAATTGTTTATTTTAAATTAGTGTTTACGGATACATGATTCCTGAGACTTCTATAACACGTAATAGTAATCTCAGATGGCATCAGATTTTGCTTGACAAATAAAAGTATCATCATGTCTGCATCAATAATGTCTTTTAGACAAATACACTTAGCAATATAAAGATAAAAGTCAACAAAAAATCTGCCAAAGGTAATCCATGACATTACAGGTTAAATCATCATTTATGTAATCATTGCTAGCTAGATGTGTGTTCCTAGACATCTACATGAAACAAGTGTTTTGTCAAAAGAAATATGTTGAATAAATATGAAGAATTTTGGTATGCTATATGTACATGTCAAGGATTAACCTCTCGTCAGTAGCATTAGAACTGAAACATAGAAAGTCAAAGATCCAAACATAGCAAAAAGACACTCAATCCAAACAAATCTAGATGGGAAGCCAAATCCGATGACAGGGATTACTAAATGCGATACTTTTCGAAGCCTGTCAGTATTTTCAGTGCTTTAGAATATAGGATATGTTGCAAATTTCTGTAAAACATTGTTTGATAAATTTATGTCAGACAAGTCCGACAACTTGGCTCCTCTTTTAAGTCTTCCCTAAAAAATTAATTGACACTGCATTGGAAAATTGGCACAGAAGTGAGCGTCTTTGAAAAAAGGGGAACAGCATATTCTTCTGGACCACCTGAAATTATAACTGGGGTGGTTTGCGATGCTCATGCATATATGGCAGTTTTGGTGTATGGTTTGTGCTTTTTCATCCAATCATTTTGTTCTCTTGATTGAATGTTTATCAACTTTTGGGTGGCCATTCAATTTTCTCCTGCAATCTCTTCATGCTACTCAAGGAAATAGCCTTGCAACATAATGCTTGTTTGTTACATAACATGTTATATAAGCTAGTGTCCCTTTCAACCCTGGTAGTTTAAATAGTGTTGCAGTGATGACAGGCGGCTTCCCTGCAACAGTCCCAACTGTGGCAAAGCTTAGGCTTAAATTAAAATATTGTTTGTTTGTTGTATACCAACTGACCCATCTAATTGGCACCTACCCCAAAAATAGTATTGGTTTTTTTAACAAAATTTTATTTTATTTTATTTTTATACTAATTCCTCATTGATTTAGTAACCATGCTGTACTTCCATTGTCCATGAATAAAAATAATATTTTATCCCTAACTTCTGACCCAAATAATAATATCATGAGTAGAGGAACAGCAAGCAAATATACTATGTTAGACCTTAAACAAGCAAAAGTTATGTAACAAATAACATATAATGCAATGAATTCTTGAACTCTTCTTATTTAGACCTTTTTGCTTTAATTTGCTTTAATTTGCTCAGTGAGGCTGTTCAACACTTTTATATGAATTGTTTGCATATCCTTGATCACCAATACATATATATAGCATATTTTTTTTACTTTTTAGACAATATTGAAATTCTGAAGCAAAGTAGTAAGTAATAGCTTAACAAGGTTGTTTTTAAATCCTTTATTATGCTTTTTTCTATGAACCAATAAACAACATCTGTTCAATTCATTGGTTGAGACTACATAAAAATAGACCAATCAGACATCACACAGCAAAAATGCATACAATAACAAAACTTGTCAAATTTCCAGTTGTTTCATTGTCATCATCTCTCAATGTCTAAAACAAATCTTCTTTATTCATTTCTCATTTTTTAAGTATTTTATATTTCTGTTTATTTCTCCTTTTTAAATTTTCTAATTATTATTTATCTTTCTCATGGAAAATTTTAATTTAACAAATTTAATTGAAATTGTTGATTATACAAATTCTTACTATCATTACAAGTCGAAAAAAAAATTGTATGAAGAAATATTATCAAGTTACAAGGATTGTACAGACAAGAAACTCCTAATTATTTCTAATAAACCTAAAAATTGGTTGAAATGATCCAAAATGTATCAAATAAATGTTCATTATCTGGTAAATAAAATTTACCAATAAAAATCTCAGGATAAAAAATGTGCAATAATGAACTTAATCATTCTTTTTTTTTATTCACCGAAAAGCACTCAAAATTCAAATGATATCGTTTATATTTGATATCATATTAAAAATTCAATTGCTGATTAATCACTGGTCATAACAGACCATCAAACCATCAAGTGACAATATATGATATAATAACCCTTTTTGTCATACTGTTAGATAAATATCTAGAATTTGATTATGTTACAGTAATATTTTGGGGAAAATTAGTCTTGATACATTTACTGTTAAAATCATACCTAGATAACCAAAGAATTACTTATTTAGGTGATTTTTAGTGGCTTGTGGTATCACATACACTGATATCCTCTTTGTTCATAACACATCTATAAATTCAAAGGCAGTGAAAACAAATTCTTTAAAGTGAGTGATTAAAGGTAAGATCATGAACTAATATTGAATATTTATGAATTATAAGGATCCATAATTCAATATATATGAATATATAAACTCTAGAAATTATCCACAAACTTAACAGAACTACTTGAGGACATTATTGAGTTTTGTTGAAGTTTGACTTGACTCCTATTTCAACAAGACATACTGTGAGCAAAACTCACAAAGGATACCCCCCGCTCCCCTATCACTTAAGTTGAATTATCTGCCCTTGGAATAAAGCACGATGAATGATCTTCCCATATGCAAATCTACACATTGTGTCTAAGCTTAATGTAAAGTTTCATTGAAATCCGTTGAGCAGTGTAGGAGGAGATGGCTTACAAGCTATGTGGACAGACGGACAGACAGACAGACAGGGTGATTCCTATATATCCCCCAAACTATGTTTGCAGGGGGTATAATAATATTTCTGCTGTATTGTTTCAGACACTTTGACTGGTGGAGGAAGCCTGAGACCACATTCCTTGTGTAAATAACTGACAATCATCATCAGGTGAAGGGTCAAAATACAGAATTACTGATGTTGAATAAATGTGGAGAATTTTTGTACGCTATATGTACATTTCAGGGAGTAACCTCTAATCAGTAGCATTTGAATCAAGTCACATTTTTATGTTTGTTACAATACCCTGTATCAACTCAATTTATTTTGTTCAATAATTGTGATAACTGGACAGAGTAAATGCATCAAGAATTCCTTCTTAATAACGTTTATATCCTTTTTTTTTTTAATAAATTTTCTGCTAAACCATTAGTTTTAATAAAAGAATTTGTTTTAAGTCTGCAGACACAACTAACTGATGACAACAAAAACAACTGTAACTTCACAAAGCAACAACACGATAACCATGGATTTAACAAATAAATAAATAATAATGAACATGTAATGAATACAGAGTATATAACACTAATTTGTTCTTCAATAGGGATATTGTTCAATGGGACAAAGAACATCTAAATGTCTATAAATAGACATTCAACACCATTAGTTTTTCATTCCTAATATGGAAAAAGCTACAAATACAGAAATGAAGACTTTAAGAATTAAAAAATAATTCTAAATGCATTAAAATAACCTTCAATAGAGATATTTTTTATTAGTGGAAGGAAGAACAGACATTCAACGACACCATTTTTTTATTCAAAATTTGGAAAAAAGTTCCAATTAATTTTTTTTCAAAATCCAAATTCATAAATATATCTTTCACAAAAAATTTCCTACATTCATTTCTGTTAACTCAGAAATTATTTTGTTCATTTACAAAGTGATTTTGAAACTTCACTCCAAAATGCAAGAAAAATAAGTGTGATTTTAAGATCACCTGTCTACAAATATAGTTAACAGATAAAAGAATGCAGGTTCTTATATTTGCAATTATCACCCAGTCACAATATTGGCAATAATAAATAAAAAGAATTAATTCCTGAATTTACAGTATTTAAAAAGTTTAAAATACTCATATATAGAGTAGGCATTCAAATTTAGGTAACCTAAACAAAAATATTTTACAAGGAATAAAACAAATTTCTCTTGGTGACACCAAAGCTTTAAATAGAAATAACAATTTAGCAAAAAATTGTAAGAATTCATCAAGGGCTGAGAAAACTTACATTTCATTATTAAGATATTAGTAGAGGTAGTTATAAAGGCCCAGTTCTTTTTGGTATTATCAATGTAATGCTGACTTTGTGGAAAACTAACAATTAATTTGTCTGTTTGATTGGGGTTTAATGCCACTTTCAACAAAATTTCAGTCTTATCATGGCGGTCAGTTTTACAGGTTGAAGAAGCCACAGTTCCCAAAGAGAACCACCAACCTTGGGCAGGCAACTGACAAACCTTATCATGTGGGATGGGAGTCAAACGCAACCTTTTTGTGCGCTTCGAAGTCAGGAATGGAACTCACACTTAATAGGTGATAGGCTGCAGTGATCTTTACAAATAAAAACTAACAATTAAACATATTAACCAAATCTTAAAGTTTAACTAAGGTCAACAGGGTCATAGGAGAAACCAGACAGGAGTATAACTGGATGATGTAAAATTTCAGCCAACAGCAGAATCAATCTGATAAATCGGTCACTAAATGCAATTTTAAAAAACCAAATTAAAATTTTGGTAATCAAATTTAATTTTTACATTTTTAACTGAGAAAGTGTGTAGGAACTCAAAAGCTAAAATCAGCATTACAGGGACTTTTCACCAAACCAGATATCACTGGGTCTACAGTGTTAATTTAAACACTAAAGATAAGCTTAGGTTTGGGTATACCTTTATATATGTAAATATATTACAAATGAGATGTGAAATTATGATTGGTTAAATCTCATGAAAAATGTCATGGTTAAATTGAACAGATCTTTTGATCAAAACAATATCTATCAGAATAAACCTTAATCAACCAGAATTCTAGTCTTCTATGACTTCATTTTTACATTTTTGAGACATATATTATTAAATGACATAACAATGACAGGTAAATCTAAGGGTAACCAATTTAAAATACATGTGTGCTGAGGTTAAATAGGGACTGGTCATATGTAATTGCTAGTCATATTGCACGCTATTTAAACTAAACAATGTATTATGCAAAAATAAAAACAAATATAGTTGCATAATTACTATGATATAACTGTCAAAAAATACAGTATTTCTACAAAGTTGTTTGTAAGAATGTCATGCAAGAATTTACTACGTACAGTGAACTGAGTTGTTAATCTTTGATTTGTGTTACTCATGAAATATCAAGTTTTGTCACATCGAAATTAGTGTAGAATTAAGCAGCCATAACAACAGATATATGGAACAAAATTCTGCAAGAAAGATCGAAAATAAGAAGAAGCGAAAAATCACAAAATCTGATATTCCAGGAGCAGACTTATAACAAAGATCCAAAATATGAATGGTAAAAAACTGTCCTATGTGTGCACACATGAATACTATTCTAGATTTTATATAACTGAATTATATTGTGGAAATAATTTCTAAATGATGCTTAGAAAACTAAGACTAGGTATTTCTAGGCAAAAATTGGCACAAAGGTTAAGACATTTCCTCTTTTTTAGGTATCTGCATGTAAATATGTGTAACTATAAGTAAAATGTAAAAAATGAAAAAATACCCATCTTTGTAATGTATATGGTGAACACTGACTTGTGGCAAATTCTGTGATAGTCAGTAAAAATATTCCTCCTTGTTCTTGTGTAACAAAAATTCTGTTTATAAACATAACCCAAACTTCCACCACCTTACAATTGACTTAAATATACAAGCTCTGCAGTCCTAAAAGTAAAGTATGATAAAATTTTTCAAACTGCTGATCTGTTTCCATTCTTTTGAATTGATATATTTTTAATGGCAAGATAAGAAAACATTATAAATGAAAAACAAGGGATAAAAACATTGCACTTTGAATTTTTAAAATCTAAATGTTAGGCATGGAAAGATGTACTTAACATGTAGTTAATAATTTATTTTGTAATATACATCTACTGCTCATTTGCATATCATGAAAAATCTTCCCAATGGCTTTCAGAGGTTTGCTTTTTTCTCAATAGAATAATTCACTTTGAATTTTGATATTCTAAGTTAAGTTGTATACCAGAAATCTCTTTAAATAATCTGACTTCTTTCTTCACTTATTAAGGTAAACAGCATACAAATAAAAATTGCCTAGTCTTCCTAAAATCCTAAAGCAGGTGACCCCACTACCACCTAGTATGCTAGGCATTAATATGCCCAGGAATTCAACATAACAGAGAAAATCTATGATTGAAATTTGTGCATTTTACTTTATTTTGTTGTTAACATTTTCAGATTTTTATACAAACAATCACTTCAATAACCGACTACCTTTTGTAAAAATGGGTGCCTGGGATGAAAGTTTAAAAGTCAAGCAGTATCACATAGCATAACAAAACTCAACAAAAATTAAGTACCACAGTGGCAAATGTAAAATTCACAATGTACACATGTTAGCAAAACTAATTTGCATATCTTACAAAGATCTTTTTAAAAAGTCGAGATTTAACCTCATTAAAATTCATACAATGAAAAGTAATTCTCAAATAAAAATTGCTAACAGGTAAAAATCAAATATTTCCATTAAACTAAATGCTTGCTAATCATTATAAATGAATACATGTAACATTTCTAAATTTTGACTTTAATGTAAAATCTTATGATGATACAAAATTGAAAATCCCCATGGAGTGTTGCTAATGATATTATTACTACAGGTTTAATGATTGTCAACTGAACCTGAAATAACCCACCTCTGACATGCATGTATTTTATTATTGTTCAAGTCTTTCTGAAAAAACATGACGTGCTCATTTCAAATTTGTGAAAAGAACAGGTGATTCTTTTTATACATGAAATTTTGCAATAATGCAAATCCAAAATGTCTGTTACTCTTGAAGTATGCTTCATAATTTGTGAAAATGACAACAAACTCATGTTTGTTGAGAGTATATTACTAATGTTTGGTGTCCGTTCCGATGTCTGAAATTGAAAACAGGTGCTTGTTTCAAATTTCTTTTGCCATTATGGCATTTTGTAAGGTTTGTTTCTAAACTATTTATAGACGATTATGATCAGCACAAGCTTGTTAAAATTCCACTGTTTTTGAATTCCATCCTCACTAACATGCTGAAAATCACATTTTAAAATGCACAAACCATATTTTGTCAAGTATAAAAATTGTCTCGTTATTTAAAAAAAGCTGCACAGATAAAATGACACCTAAAATTGACATCATATAAAACTGTGGATTTTGTCTATCCATTCTTGAGCAGTCTTGGCATCACTGGCATAAAAATGGTAAAGTCTTTTATTGGTTTTCAACTGGAAAGGAAGAACAACATAGAATAAGTAGTTTTATTCTAACAGCCAAAAAATACAAAATAAGATAAGAGCAGTTTTGTTATATACAGTCAAATTTGTATTAAGGGGGTACCCAACACCATCACGAAAATAAATTCCACTCGTTTAATTTTCTTTATATTTTGTTGAGACATTTACTTTGATGAAAGAAGGAAAACATGAAAATTTC
>JAULBM010076308.1:0-19695 GCA_032357055.1 Geukensia granosissima | reverse complement strand
GCTGTCAATTTCTAGGTGTAAGTCTAGATAAGAAGCAGACCTTTCTGTTTCTGTAGTATCTTTGATTTCAAGTTCACTGGGATAGATGAGGTCAACATAGTCACCAAATGTAGAGTTATTCAGTGAAAGGACATCATCTATATAGCGGATTTTGACACCTGAGTACCTTGAGCTGCTTACTAATCCAGAGCACCTGCTTTTCTATCATTCTCATAATGTTATGGAGATTTATATTTAAAATTGGAGATGTGGCTGATTGTCCATGAGACAATCATCTAACAAATGACAGTCGAATTTAATCTTCTACAGGTCCTTTTAAGGCCGTCAATAATGAACCAGAGTCACCATAAAAAAATTGTGAAAGCCCATCCCCCCACAAAAAAGGTGAAATTTGTCATAAAACACGACAATCGCCTTAATCTATTGAAAAAATGGTGAACAAATAACAATAAATGACTGATAAAACAACGACAACCACTGCACTACAAGTTTCTGGCTTGGGACAGGCACATTTGAATATGTGCCTGGTTTTAACCAGTATGTGAGAGTTCAACCCTCCTCCTAACATAGCGTAGTGGCGTGACAAAACAGAGAGTGAAAACACACTATAAAACATAGCTTGAAATGGATTTAACACTTGAGATTGATACTGTAATTTACAAAAAAAAAAAAAAAAAAAACTAATTATTAGTTGCAGGGGATATTTTTGGTGTACTTGTATTTGTCCCTTATTTTATTATATTGTCAATTGTACTGAATTTTATGTAGATTCCAAAGCGAGAGATAAAAGGTTGAAAGTGCAAAGAGAAAAAAAATCGATAAAAAACTAAACGAACTAACGGCTCTACACCACGAACTTCTCTACAAAACAGGAGTGGGATCAGGTTCTCCTGAAAAATAAGCCTCTCCAGTCTCATTTATTTTCTGATTTTACAGTATTCGTCTGTTCCTTCACTATCTCCAATTTATTTTTTCCATATCATTTAATATCTGTTACTATATTCTTGTTCTTATTGTACTTTTACAACACGAGTTTTACCTCAACGGTCGAATTCTCAGCAGTTCCTGTGTCTTTAAAAACAACTTTAAAAACTGTGAATTATGAGAAAATATCTGATGCACCTACATCATATGGCGTTTTAAATGTTTTTGCAACGTGGACTATTATTTAAGTCCTTTAATATTTTAGCACATGTATGTGATAGTATTCCATGTCAGAATGGTGCAACCTGTCATGCAACTGGGAGCAGTACTTACTACTCTTGCGAATGTGCACATGGATACATTGGATCACAATGTGAAAGTAAGTGAATTAAACATTGTTTGATTTAACAAAATAATTAAAGATACTCCTGATAATCTAAAAGTAAGATGCATGCAGGAAAAATATTTTTTGTAGTTTACCATTGCGTGTTGTTTTATATTGGGAGCTTGTGTTTTGAGTAACATAAATGTAATCACATGTATCGTGATTTGTGCAAAACTGCTAGTCAACACTAGCCAAAACTGCTTAGTCAACATTATCAAGATACATATACATGATATAATTTAAAAAAAATATGCTTAAAATCATTATTGGACACGCTGAGGTTTTATCGCAAAACGCTTGCCTTGATGTTGACCTTTGAATTTATTTGGATCATTTAGACTTTAAAAATAATTAAATTGATGAGCGCTTTTGTAATGCTATTGAGCGTTTTATATAATTTAAAATTTGTTCAAATCAGTTAAAACATCATCTATAGTAGATAAAAAAACTCAATCTTCAGAAAATCAAATGTGGTTTGTGTTTTTTAAAATGAGATGTGACACTATTGTCAGTGAAAATAGACAAGAGTCTCTTTCAGTGCAATTGATCTAGCATATTACCCTCAACAAAAGACAAATCAGTATGCCGTAAACAATCTAATTAAAATTTGCTCTCTCACTTGCTCTTGTTTATTGATATGTCGCACGCGCGACATATCAATAAACAAGAGCAAGTGAGAGAGCTAATTTTGCGTTCGACATATCAATAAACAAGAGCAAGTGAGAGAGCTAGTTTTAATTAGATTGTGCCGTAAACCCCAACCCCCAAAAATAAAATTTGAAACTTTCGAAGTACAAACGAGTAATAAAAAACGTGAAACACAAAAAACAATAGATATCAAAATGCTGGATAAATAAATTAATGTTTAACGTGAGTAAAATGGGGTTAAACATGTTTTGGCTCATTTTTTGACCACCGATGTCGCTGCGATTACATTGCATACGTGTAAACAAATCGGGGTAAGTGGTAACCCTTAATCAAGTTCAATGGAACACGATAAAGAGAGATTAAATCCTGTACGTGCGTAAAAAGTCAGGTTCCAAGCGATAAATTATATTTATCGATTAATATTTTAAATAAAATTCTATGTCAGTTCCCTCGGAAATAATAACTCGAAACTAATCTTAAATTAAACTCCGATTTCGAATGAAGCAATAAACAACAAGGAATAACTTACGATTCGTCTGCCATCCCCTCCATTTAACGGTTGAATACGCCTTAGAACGGTAAAAGTGGGAAAAAATGACTTCAAGAACGTCCATGACGTTACTGGATGGAGTAGACAACATTGATCGTTTACTGCTACAAAATGACGTTCCCGGTAATCATTTGGCTTTCTTTTACTGTTATTTCCAACAATTATTACAATATGTAAAAAGAATTTACATGAAAAACGAGCTTTCCTAAAATCCGTCGCAACGATATGGCTGAAAAACTGCCGACGTGGCGTAAAACACCAATCAATCAATCCTAAAATCCGTGCAGTTCACAATGTTATTTAGCTCGAAGCATTCAGTATTGACATAATTAAAGTTTCAAATATTGGGACGACCCCAAAGTTAAAAATAGGGTTATTACTTTCAAGATACTGGAAAAAATTAAAAGAATATAATACTATTAAGACTTGTATATACATGATCTATGCGATTCGGTAGTGGAAACATTAATTTATTGGAAAAGAATCCGCCGTGGAACAAGCATAAAATGTAATTTGATAATCTGTGTACAAAAAAAATAAAAAAAAAAAAAAAACTCTCACAGTTTAATTTAGCAGTTCCACCAAAATTTTCTTTGAATAGCTGCATGGGTATTTTTAATTAGAAACTGAATGTTATATTTTTAGGTGGCAACTGTTCATATTATAAGCTTTAGAAGGGGGCATGGAATGAATTCAGATTAAAAAGGTCGCATGCAATTGTTTTTTTTTTTATTGTTGCTTCTCAGATCAGTTAAAAAATATCATGAAGTGCTGAATATTTTTAAGATGCATTATAAGTAATAAAGGGTCCCAAAATAAAACTGAATCGGAGATCCTGTTAAAAAGGGCAGGACTAACATGCCACCCACTACCCTCCCGTTTAAAAGGTTGCTTTCTTACGACATGAAAAATTTTCCATGTTATTTAACAATTCCCTTAAATAGTCAATCATTTTATTTTGACAGAATCTGCATTAGATGAAAACAGAAAATGCAACATAACCATGGTTATCTCATGTTTACTGTTGGCTGCAATTTTTGATAGAAATGAACAATTAAATTTGCCAATGAACACTATTACCCATGCTCTCCAAAATATAAAGGCAGATATACATGTACCAAGACTCAAATTTACATAACTCTATAATATAGGTACGTCGTCCTCGGAAGTTAAGCGAAATGTTTCCATGCATTATACCAGACATGATGAACACTTTGACTTCTCGAATCAAATGACAAACAGAGATTTTAAGTTTACATTCTTTAATACATGTATCAAAACAAATAACTCTTGTAGAGATTTATCAACATGTTTTGACAATTTAAAGCTTGATTCGCCACCCACTTCTGTTGCTGCACTTAGAATAGAAAAGAAAAATAAAAAAGTTGGTGAAACAGGGGCGGATTCAGCCCCCCCTCCAAAAAAAAATTTTTTTAGTCTCAAATTTCTTAATTTCTGTGAGCTTTCGGGGGGCTTTGCCCCCCCCCTGGACCCGTACCAGGGCGCTGCGCCCCCTTACGTAAAATCCTGGATCCGCGGCTGTGAACTCGATTATTTTTAAACGCCAGATGAGAATTCGAAAATATCTAAACCTGCGAAAAGGGATTTCGATGCGATGACGAAAATGTCAAAATTAGGAAAATAAACTCGAAACAGAACTTGAAATTTCAAATATAATCGTGGATGACTTTAAAAGCCAGTATGTTGGCGCTTGACGAAATAAACGATCTCCAGACTGAAAGTGACGATCTTTCAAAGGAATTCTATAATCACCCAAACACGCACTCGCTGGAATTAAAATAAATGAAAACTGAAAAGAAGTATACATTTCATTGCAAAAGACTTAAACTGTTAAGCGATAAATTATCAAGAATAAAGAAAATTTCAAAAAGTAATCAATTCGCAAAAAGAGGAAACAAAGACAATGAAAGTTGATAATGAACAAATTTGAATATTAGAAAAGGAGAAACAAAAGACAAATAAAAGCTTAAATTACTATAAAAGCAAATATGGAACTAAAAGAGAGCGAGACGGGCCCAAGCAATTAATCTTAAATCTACAAAAACAATTACAAGAAAGAAATAAAGATATAAACTGCTTCATTGACCAGGTTAATAATCGTCTCGATTAACACTGTTTGAGATGGAAAGTATCTAACGGCAGTTAGACAAGTTGTCCAAGACCTGGATTCATTTGGCGTTGGAGTAAAACATATTGGTAAAACGATTCAGCCAGTTTTAAAACATTTGTTGATTATTGAAACACAAAGCTTCCATCAGAATCTCCAAATAGGCGAATGGTTCTTGAATTGAATTTAATAGCAAAAATGCAAATTGCTGAACGAATGTTAGAAAGTCAGAACCCCAATAAGTCCGCCAAACATTGATCATAAGCTGTTTTACTTTTCAAAAGACAAACATTTTTTTATTGAATGTATAATTATTTTTATCTAAACTTTCAACTCTTCATCTTTACAATATTAACTATGTCATAATCAGTGTCTCTATTCTGCGAATCGAGAAATTCATTTAAACTATAGAGGCACTAGATCATGACTTTGGTTTTACTACAGTAGTTATGTTTTAATTGGAGTCGCATCCATTGTTTCCACACCAAACATGACCTACTGATTCCTGCAATGGTAATTGATTATTATCGTAACATAACAATATCAAAATTAGATATTTGTAAACAACAGTAATGAATTTTTCCAAATTACACCTATTTTTCTATTGTAAAAACGACTTCTTTGATTAACCTAATGGAGTTATTTTTTTCACTGAACAAGTCAGTCCATCTGAAACTGATTTCCTTTATGCAATGTCATCCTAGAGTTTTTATTTATCAACGCTTTTTATCCATTTGAAGCTAAGTTTTGGTAGTTTTTTTAGAACAAAAGAGTGAATAAAAATGTGCCTGTTCCAAATCAGGAGTCATGGGCATTTGCTTGTATTTTTGTCTTTTTGTATATTTTGTTCATTATATTCATCTGGTACCCTTTCTAATGTGAAAGACGAAAATGTAGCACGTTACATTAAAAAAATTAGACACACACATAAGGTGAATTCTTTTAACAGTGATAAGTTTTTAAAAATCAAAATGTGACTTTGCAGAACGTCTATGGTCATTTATTTTTTATTTTTTCTAAAAATGTACTTAGATTACACTTATTCTATCTTTATGCAACATGGCACTTATATTTTAGTTAAAAAATCAAGCTGAAAAAAAATGGCAGCTTTTGCATTGGGTAAAAAATACGGCAAAAGGGGCCCTTATTTTTAGCCGACTTTAAAAAATCAAAGTGATTTTCACACAAAATAATATCAGTCTCTTTTTAAAATTCTTTTTACTAAACCAGTCATTTTTTTGCCAAATACCATTGCCATACCTACATTCTGTCCACTTCGAACAAATATATCTCGCTAAAATTTTTGCCTTGTAAGTTTTTTGTTACTGGAAATCCTGTCGATAAATAATTTTGTACTTTATCAGAGCATGTTTGCGACAGTAGTCCATGTCAGAACAGAGGAACATGCACACCAACCGGAGGTACATCGTTTTCGTGCGACTGCACATCTGGATATTTGGGATCCCAATGTGAAAGTAAGATATTTTTCACAGTAATCTGAACATTTATAATCGACGATAGAAAAAATAACAACGAAGGTCTGGGGAGCCATTATTAATGTTTTTAAGACTACATCCTCAAGAATCTGACATCATGACAACAGCAAAAGTTGGCTAGCTTCGAAAGCATGATTCATATCTTGTTCATTATGTTTTTTAGTATTTTCCCTACCTGAAGGTTGAGTTTCTAAAACGATTTTGTTTTTGGATGGTCAAAATTTGACCGTTAATTTACCAGCATTTCGCGCGTTTTTGAAGTATCGTTAAAAGGTTATTGCCATCTTACTAAAATCCGTGTCTTAGAGATGAATTTGATATTTTTCTTTTCTTAACAAATGTTATGGTTACCTACTGTCTTTTACCCGAACTGACAAAGTTAAAGATATACAGTCGTAGAAAATAATATCTACCAAGGACGTTGCACATGTTTAAAGTTAAAGATAAAACTGAATTTGGAGACTTATCATGTTCCATAATTGCTTTCCTTGTTTATGCCCAATATTTCAGCATGTTGTGCCATAAATTAGTCTTCATATTTATGGTGCATTTGGTTGTGTTATTATATTCATGTGTTAATGCCTCCTCAGCCGCCATTAAAATGACTTCTGCATGTGTACATGTAATTACTGCCAGAGTATAACATTATATGAAAACATGGTAAATACTCTTCAAAAGCGCAGAAATTCCTTTTTTACCTATTCCTATAAAATTATTTACGTGCATTTCTCACTAATACGCGATAGTACCCATTAATCATTTCTTTGTAAGAGAGAAGTTGCAACAGCCATGTCTAAAACATTTCAGTACACCTGTGTGATAGCAGCCCCTGTCAAAACGGTGGAACATGTCAAACTTCAGATAGAAACTCTTACTCTTGCGACTGTGCTGTAGGATATTTTGGAGATCAATGTGAAAGTAAGTGGAACTGATTATTTTGTGTTATTCTGATTTACTATCTTTTAGTGTTTAATGTGATTTTGATTGCTTTTTTCTCTGTTTTTTGCCATTGGACTCTAAGTCTTATAACTTTCTTCTGTTTAGAATATCTTCCAATCCATTTTTATATTAGCACCTAAATCCTTTAAAGAATGATTTCTGAAAAGAGACTGAACGGTTAACCTTTTCTGATCAACTTAGTTCACCTCCGTTGGTGTGGTTGATATATTCCAAAAAAACATAAATGTTTGATTTAGGTTTTTAAGTGTAGTTTTGTCGTATTCCGTCTTGGAGTTCTCGTCGAATTTGCTTTCAAATTGTTCCCATTTGACTGTCTCGTCGGTTTATCTACGCTTTCTCGTCTTGTGTAGACATTTGTATTAAAATTTTTCTAACAAATCAGTTATTCACCGGGCATTTACTAATGCTTATCTTCAATACGATGCTTGCAAATATTCCCTTCAAAAACTTTTAAGTTAACGATTCCTGCCGAAAGTAATCAAATACAACTGTTATCCTGTCATGAGGTAATAACTACTTTGCTCGTGAAAATATTTCTTTACCTTCAGTGCATGTATGTGATAGCAGTCCATGTTATAATAACGGAACATGTAAGGCAACCGGAAGTACCTATTCATGTGATTGTCCAACAGAGTATACCGGCCCACGGTGCAATGATACTGTTTCAACATTCGATATGCTTTTATACGGTAATTTTTATTAACATTTAAAAATACACGATATCATTTATAAATTATTTCCGGTAATGTGTACTGTAGTTCAAAATAGCTTCAGTATTTAATTGAAATTCATCGGATAAAATTATATTTTTTTACAATATGTGGCGACAGCTGAACTTTTTCATTTCAGGATAATCCAATTGCAAAAAAGAATGTTTTAAAACCATTCTTATTCAAACATTCTTACATTTAAGCAATTGGTAATCCTTTATATAACGAATGACAAATGAAATTGATGATGTCGTCAAAAACGATTTTAGCAAGCAGCTCCAGAATGAAAAAGGTTAATTTAACATATATTTTCAACACATTTTTCGTAGATTTTACCCTACAAACGTGGTAGCATTCAAAGACCAAAATGATGTTTATGTGGCTGTTTATCAAATATTCATAAATTATTTATTACACAAAATTCATTGACAAGTTAACCTTTTTTGCCGAAGGAAATCTAGTTTGGACACTGCACAAAAAACTGTTAGGTGCTAATTTTGCAATTAAAACAAACAACATTTTTGATTAATTTTATTATAGTTTAAAATATTTTAAAGAGGAAAACAATAAAATTTAATTATGACTGTAGTAAAAATTAGTCTCGACAGATCTTTGCCTGATTGTTATAAGAGCTAATCACTAGGAGGGATATTTTTAATCTTCTGTACTGCAGTCTCATAATTCATATACTTCTTACTTTTTTCAAATATCAATGCATTAGGGGATGTGCATGCCAGGGGCGAATCTAAGATTTTTGAGAGTGTTCATTCTGTGCATGATTTCCGGATCGTTTGCATGTTTTGATAAAACTGCATGATTTTTTAACGTTTTTTTCAGAGATCCAGTTTACCGCTTAACAAAATCTTGATTCCGCCTTCGGCAGATTAAGTCAAAAACCGTCAGCGATTTATTAATACCTGCTTTAAAAGCTTCTTAATGCTTGACATCTTTATGTTTTTTGATAGCTTTTGTTTGTGAAAGCAAATCATGCCTAAATGGAGCAACATGTTACCCGATTACAGGCACCCAGTACAGGTGTGTTTGTGCAACTGGATATACTGGCCCTCTCTGTGAAAGTACGTTAAATTATGGTATATGTAATCCATTATAGTAATAAATATTTTGAAGGAATTTATTGATATGTGAACTCAGCCGACTCACTCACAAACTGAATATAGTCCAAAGTTTGTGATTGAAACGCAAAGATTACACATCAATAGATTGCGCAAATTTTGCATTTATTGCCTTTTTCTCCAGTTGATTAGTCAAATGATTGAAAATGATGCTATAATTTTACTCTAAGAAAAAACTAGTTTAAGACAAATTAATTTATTCTCATGACGTCATGACATGGGTTTATTGATGTGTCAATTTTTCTTTTATTAAACAATTGTAAAACCTTAAAGTTTCCATTGATAAATAAAGGATAAAACAACAGTTTACTGAGAAAAATATTTCTTAATAAGGTCATGTTGCAAAACTATTTGATTTGGTTGGGGAAAGCAGGCCCTGAGGTTTCAGCTGGTTTACTGCCTTTGGGTGAAATATAATCCGATCGACTAGGACCTTAAGAACACCTTCTCGTTCCGGCATTTTTCTTTTTTAGAGAAATAATTTGCTGACAAAATTTTCTAGCCGAGACAAAAATAGTCCCCTCAAACGAAAATCAAATAGTCGATGCCGTAATACTGACACAAATATTTGAATAAGTAATTTCCAACATTTATTTCTCTTTAAAAAGCTTTATACAGACATATAGTTTTTCTAAGGGTCTACGTTTAATGATAGCAGTGTATTCTAAAGTGACAAAATCTGTTGTCAAATTGCAATTACATTTTCTGGAGTGTGTTTTTTTTTTTAATGTTTTTAGTTGTTCTTGCTTACTATTTGTATAAATATTGAAATATATACATAATAATAACGACTGTAATAAAAGAAGGCCCATAATATTCAAGAAGAATGTGTGACATTTAAACTTTTGAAATCTTAACATCATAGTCCATTATATCCAACTCAAGATCTTTTTTATCATCAATATTATCAGTTTTTAAACGAATAGATGTCTTCGGATTACTTCCGCCTATAATTAAAAACTTTTCCATTTGTTAGTATACATATTTAATACGAAATACGAATTTACCAATATTGAATAAATATGGAGAATTTTCGTAAGCTGTGTGTACATTTCAAGGAGTAACCTCTCATCAGTAGCATTAGAATCAAAACGTAAGAAGTCAAAGATCCAAACATAGGAAAAGAAACACTCAAATCCAAACAGTCCACTTATTTTTTGTACTTACAAACCGATACGTAAAATTTCTTTTGTTATGCAAGGTATTTTATTTTAACAATTCCTAGTGGTCGATTCTATTCTTCAATAGAATCTTTTGTTGAAATAAAAGTCTAGTCCGAGTTAAATACTCATTTGAGGTTAATAATTCACATTTACCGGTTAATTATTACCTTTGGCAGGTAATAATTCTGCCTTTAAACTTACTGTTGCTATAATGAGTGCACCCCTGCGATTTTAACTGGGCCTTTAAAGGAAAATTAATAAAGTCAATACATTTGTATGTAGTCAACAGATGAAAATCGAAACATTTTAATATTAAACTTTAAGCACTGATAAAGCCGTATCGGAACCAAAGAAAAAATGCATTTGCAGTTTTAAATTTCACAAATGTAGAAGGTGCAGTATGGCTAAAACGGATTATTAACGTTTCCTAATACATAAACATGGTTAAATCACACTTTCCTGCCAGATTTTCGTCGAAACATAATAATCCAATATCACAAACTTAATACACAAGTTTTCACAAGATTTTTTCTATCATTCTATATAAAGGCACTTTCATAGTTGAAATGAAGAATACCTGTGCGTGTTTTAAGCACGTGGGTTCGTTATGAATTGTGTGATTTGGACCAGTCCAGATGTAGTGAAGAACGATAACCCAATACAACAAAATACGAACCTTTTCTGTTATTTGTCGGTTTGTAAGTTGGTTAAAGGAATCAGTATGTTTTTTTATTTTATTAAACAGTTTCGAAACAGAAGGTTATGTCTAAAAATCCCGGGATTACGTCCCTCGCTTTTTAGACATACATTCTACTTCTCAGCTGTTCAATTCCTCCATCATTTAACTTTTAAATAAAGGAATGCCAAATTTGGCTGTAGATATATTATTCGATAGTTTTGCGGTGAATTTCTATTCTAGCTTTTACGTGAAAAATACAAGGGATTGACCACACTCCTACAGATAGTGTGGTTCCGAATAAACCTGATCTTTTGTTGAATGTGATCATCACATAACGTTTTTGCTAAAATAAATATATTCGTATTAAATATGTTTGACATTAAAAAAGATTAAAATTTGAATTGTTATTTTAATCACAATGTGATTTTGCTCTCGATTGTTCGTTTGCTGAAGATGATTTAGCACAAAATAAGATACACTCTCACTGTATAAGGAAAAGTTGCCCTTTTAAAACAATTTAAAACAATTTCGAAGTGATATTTTACCGCTGAGAAGGAATAAACTGAAAAACTGTCATTTCAACGCTGTTCAAATGCAAGAATATTTTGGATATCTCAAGAATATCTTGAGTACAAATCTTTTTTTAATATGATAAAGCTGAATCTAGATTAATGTTAAAGATGAAATCATTCCAGGAAAATAAATAAAAGTAGGTAAATGATTTTGAAAATACAACTTTCAAATTTACAAATAAATTATGGATTTCGAATAACACATGAAAACGAACGCTTAATGTAAGTTTTATAGTTTGTTTTAAACTTGTCTCGTCTCTTTGAACTATACACATTTGATCTCAAACATGGGTATTCTACATTGAATTTCGAAAGCTATGTAAAAATATTCTTACCGTATTTACAAATGTACTAGCCTTTTCAATTTTCATGTAATCTTGTAGTTGTTAATCCTAACTTAATGCCTATCTTCAAGTTGTATGAAATCCAAATACAGGCATCAACATTTATAATTTGTTTTTAATATAGTTTTTTGTAGTTATGCCGGAGATTTTTTGGTCACAATTCGGCGTAACTGTCAAATCCTTGGAAAGGGCTTGACCTTTGCCCAATCCCATTCAGTTTTTCATGTATAAAACATGTTTAACCTATCAAACCTAAAGTTTACAATTTTTATTTACTTCATAGATTTCGTTTGTAATCCTAATCCGTGCTTAAATGGAGGAACTTGCAAGCCAACAGGAGAGACAACTTACAAATGTGAATGTTTAACCGGATATGTACCTGACGATAACTGCAAAAATGATGGTAATGTTGAGTTTGACAATATATGGACTTTTTTACCACGAGGATCCTGGTGTTTTTATTTTTAAATGTATATGATTATCATTTCTTGATAAAAAATAATTTTTGTTACATCCGATTATAAATTTAAACAGATGTTTGCCTTATTCTGTGTTTTATGTATTACCAAATAATGATCAGGATTGTTTGTTATCTATTTATCTAAAAGTATATGCTGTGCCAATATATGTTAAATCATATGATATTTTCAAAGAGGGCAAAAATATATCCCTTTAAAGTCTGCTCAACGAGGGTGCACGTATAACATTTTCTTCAAATAAAGTACATAGTTGTATACTTGTTTTGGGGAAGAGGGATACATACTAAAATAAGAGATTTATTTAAACATTTCCATAGAATCTATGTTATAAGGAATAACTTTTGTTTTAATTTGCAGTTTCCTTGACGTGCGCTCCACCACGTGACTGCTCGTATAACAAAAAGTATCCATGTCAGTGTGATGCAGACTGCAAAAATCCGAAGTTTAATGATTGTTGTCTAGACCAAACCAAGTATTGCCCAGTCGCCTGATTTTTGTTTGATTGCTTTTTCCTTAAAGTGTCGATGATTGGATTTATGTTAAGTAGATTTACATGAAAACTATAACACAAATGATATGATTTTCTTGCTTCACATTATATTGTCGTTTTGAATAAATGAGTTATTGAAAAATCTCTCATCCTTCTCAATCTTGTCTTCTATTTCTTTCGTTGCAATATTTTTAGCGCTCATTTTGCCTTGTACACAATACCATAATGTTGATAATATTAACTGTGCTTCCATTCGCCCTTTTCCTATCTCTGCGTTTATAAGAGCTGTCTGCCATATTTGAAGATATATTAACATACCTGCAATGGTGAAAATTCAGGTTTTTAAATTTTATTTCATCTAAAATTCATCGGAAAAATCAGCCATTTTGTTTGATTTATTAATGGGCATTAAACTATTGCTTTTCCATCGGTTAGAATTGTAGATTTTGTAAAAATAACAATGTTTAAGGTTTTCTCTCGTTACAGTTATATTTATATACCCTCCTACATCGAATATATCTATTCTTGAGGTGTTTTGAATTGTGAATTTTAATTTTCATATTCAAAGTATGCTGTATACCAATATTTATTATCAAAGGGGTCCTAAAATCAGTAGGAATGCAACACAATTTTCCAGGGAAAAGTAGTAAATGTATCCCAATTTTAATGGAAAATCAGGTTAACATGTCATTTCAAATTAAAGTTATAAAGTCTCTCTGCAATCGCTTGGTTTTCCTTCTAAGATAGTTTTTACTATAAAGTCAAACATTGTTAATTTCATATTAAAAATGCTAATATCTGTTTCAAAACAAAAAACATTGCCTAATTTAACAGTTTATGACTTAAATCTACATGCTTCTGTTAACAACCTTTCGCAATACCTATAATTAGCCAAACCGAATCCAAAAATATAAATGAAAAAATTCTTAAATTTTTTGGTAAAATAAAAATAAGAGTTATCTTTCGTTTAGGTTTTATATTCAAAAATATTATTTGAATGCCCTTAAATAGCTGTCTCCAGTAAGCACGCTTGGAATAAAGTTGTTACTATGATTTTGTAAATTCATCCATTTCAATCAATTGTGTGGGTGAAATAACTTACCTATAACGTTATGCAAATAAGATATTACTCAACACTTTCACTGTACCTAAATATTAACATAGTCAAACACCAAAGGGGTGTATTTTACTGGAAAATTTAATTTGAAGATACCCAATGACTACATGTACATATATATTTATAACACAATTGTAAGAGGTAAATGTACATACAATGTAAAACCTATTAGTCTTGTTTTATTGAACTCAAATCAATTTCATGAAATTATTATTTTTCCAATATGATTGCGGGGATTGTGTTTTGTTGTTCTGTGTACATTGGTATGTGAGTAATATCCCGGATAATCTCAGCAATCTACAGAAAGAAAAACTTTTGTTATGGATTACATTTTAGTTTGGGACTGTGCCGAAGGTCTGGCCAGATTTTCAACAGCACGCATTGAATCGGATTATTGTGGTAGCCTTAGGGTAAGAAATGCCATTGTCATGCAACATCTCTCGGGTTATATGGAATACGGAACTGAACCTTGGCTAGTAATTGCACTTGTAGACAATTGAAAAGGTTTCGGAATTCAGATAATGCCCACAGGGACTTGAGTACACAGGTAAACTAAAATTGCTATTGTAGTTATTGTATCAATGACACTTTTAACCATAAACCATATATCATCTACCTTAATGGTTGAGTTTTTGGTCATTCCTGATGAGTCTTTCCATTTTTTCCTTTGGAAAATTACAAATATTGCAAAATGTTTAAACCCCACTCTTAACATGCTTAACTATATATATTTTCTTGGCTTGAAATAACCGATTCCATTGGCATGCCTGGGGTGATGGCCCCAATCCCCAACTTGTAAAATTTGAAATTATCTCAAATCTGTTCGTATCCTCAATTCTAAACTGTATATATGCGTAGTTTGCAAAGAAGACAAGATCCATCGCATCGTAAAAGTTTATCAATGTTGCACATCTACATGCGTTACCAGTATATAACAAAAATCAAAAATGTAAAAGAATTATTCCTTCACTTAGTAAAATAGAATTTCTCGACAATTAACCACAATATGGCTTGTTACAGAAAATAACTTTACTAAATAAAGAAGAGTTGAGTTATTACGTTTTATGCCCAAGTTTACCATTGATTAATAGTCAAATAACTAGTCATATAACCGGAACCAGGAAACATTTCTAAGAAAACTAGTAATTTTTACACTTAACTCATTTCCAACAAAATAAAAAGTATAACACCTTAAATATCATTTTTGAATGCATCTATGCAATAAAAAACAGTACTTTGGGCGATAGAAATACTAAAAAACGGGCAAATGCAACTTGCATTTTGAAAATCTATATTTTGCAAATCCCCCATTTTTAGAAAATCAAAGAAAAAATCCCTACTTTTATAGTTGTTAATACACACATTGTATTTACTTGAAATATTTTCTGGCAACTGATTCTATTTAAGGACATATACTAGGTTTCTTTTTCCACATTCAAAACTAAAAGAAAAAATAAAAGCCTTAATGTACCTCTGTTTTGTAAAAAAAGGGGGCAAACGCAAATACAAATACTTGGTTCTAGGGAGGGACAACCCTTATTTTGTTATAAACCACTCTGATTTAACCAAAAGTACTCTGAAGATAACATTTGCGGAAGGCTAGATTTCTTGATTGACAACATTTTTGTAGTGTTTCAACAGACTGTCCGCATTCCAATGGGGACCAACTGTGCACCACTTCTCGCCAGTAATTCTTTTATTCATATAAAGCTGACTCCATACAGATCCTTCTACAGAAAAAAGAAAAAAAAGTTGGTAGAATCTTTTGGTTTCACGTTTCGTTATATAGATGATGTCCTTTCACTGAATAACTCTAAATTTGGTGATTATGTCGACCGCATCTATCCCATTGAACTTGAAATAAAAAATACTACAGCAACAGAAAAATTTCCTTCTTACCTAGACTTATACTTACAAATTGATAGTAAGGGCGGGTTAAGAACATACTTTACGACACGAGAGATGACTTTGAATTTTGCCGATTGTAAGCTTTCCGTTCATCTCTAGCAACTTTCCAGCTGCACCTGCATATGTAGTGTATATTTCTCAATTGATACGCTACTCCAGGGCTTGTGCTTCCTATCAGGATTCTATTGATAGAGGGATGCAGCTGACAAGAAAGCTACTGAGCCAAGGGTTTCTTATGGAATGATTACAGTCATCACTCCGGAAGTTTTTCAGTCGCCGTCATGATTTGATTGACCGGTACGAAATATCCATTTCACAAATGATATCTTCCCACTGTCATGAATACAAATCCGTCCTATACCTGTTGTGATTAACATCGATTGTGACTATATACCGGCTTTGACTACTGGGTAACACGATGGGTGCCACTAGTGGAGCAGGAGTTGCTTACACTTCCGGAGAAGCTGAACTCATCCTGGTTTTTGTAGGGTCTGTGTAATTCGTGTGTTCAATGTTTGTCTTTCGTTTTATTTTGTTGGCCAACAAAAAGAAACGAGAGACAAACATACAACACACAACACTTCACTGAAAAATAAGCTGGACTAACACAAACCCTTCACAAACTAGGGTGAGTTCAGGTGCTCTGATGGCTTATACTTTTTAAATAATGTATTAAAGACAAAGGTAAGCTGTTACTTTTGTTTAATAACCTATAAATGTTCGCAAACGATAGGTATAAGATACATTATCATACGTTAAAAGTGATATTCTACTTATTGCCAATTTCACTTTTTATACCTTAGTTACTAATCCGGGGGCTGATATGGAATTCAAGATGTAAAATTCTAATCTGGTCTCGTGTGCCATTTAATTGCACATAATTGTTGTTTGATTGTACTTCCAGGCTTTAATGAGTATTTAAATGTTTCTTCTATAATGTATTAAATTGATTTTACTATAACATTTAAAAAAATTGTATGCATAATGAATTTTTATCAATGTGTTTGAATTTACAAAAATACAATTGATACTACTGAAGAAATATATAATTTATCATTACATGTTACCTTCTTTATCAAAATACAAAATAGCCAATGTTGAATAAATATGGAGAAATTGGGTATGCTATATGTCCATTTCAAGGAATAACCTCTCATCAGTAGTATTTGAACCAAAACGTAGGATGTCAAAGATCCAAACACAACAAACTAAGCACTCAAAAACCAACAAATGCAGCAAATTTAAGTAAAACATTGTTAGAAAAATCTCATGTCTGACAAGTCTAACAACTGGGCTGGTAAATACCCTCGAGGACTCCTGATCCACCAGCAAAGGTATCAACCCAGTGTTTTCAAAATACAAAATTACCATTGTTGAATAAATATGGAGAATTTGGGCATGTTATATGGACATTTTAAGGAGTAACGTCAAACAAATAATCATTTCATTGTTAACGTTACGGTTGTCTCTCTTTGGTAGCATCTTTTCCGTATGTTTTTCATATATGTGTTAAATAAAAACCACAAAAATTCTTTTATATTGCTGTAATTTATTGATAAAATTAATGGTATCCTTACCGTTTATGTCATGATCATCAGCTGAAGGGTCAAGGGTTATTGAGGTTACGTATATGTCTGCTTGAAACTAAATGCACCCAACCGTCGGATTTTATTTCCTTTTACGATGTGTATAAATTTGAGTACAGTACTTCTTTTACTATTTTATCATTTCTGACTTCCTAAGTTTTGGGCCTAATCATACTGATGAGAAGTTACTCTTTGCAATGTACATTTAGCATAACAAAATTCGATATATTTATTCAACATTGGAATTATTTCATTTGATAAAATACCTCAGTGGACTTTATTGATCAAGAACATTGTAAAGTTTTCTTTTTGACAAATATATAATAATTGATTTTCAATACTTTTTGTAGCGTTCGTGTTACTCCAGCTTTAGTTTATAAGGTACTGTTATGTGTCCTTTAATTGTCTTTCGGTGGTCATTGTCTTGACTGTCTTCCGACTTAACGATTTCTCTCCGCCCCTTTGGTATCTCCGAAATCCTTTTCAAAAAGTAAAAGCGTCTTTTTAATTTGAAGGTCGTGCCACTTCCTCTAGAAGATAGTTTACACAATTTTTGTAGTTATCAACCATAAAAATGTTATTTTCATCAAATGTTGAAAGGCACACAAAAATCCCTTGATGCGCCCTTAATACATGCGTAATAACCAGTTGAAAGAAAAGATGGTTTAAAATTCATTTTATCAAATTAAGAAATGTTCAATTTCATTTCAAACTGTAGTCAGTCATAAAAATGCATGGTAATTAATAAAAAGTGCAAATCGTAGAAACTGGAAACAGAGAAAAAATATTAGTGTGGAAGGTTGCACCTTATAGTGAAGAGAAAATATATACACTCCGACAAAAGTTTAGCGCCACCTTATTTATTTTGTAAATATCTTTTTTTTAAATTTATATTTATAACATGTGGTTTTGCGACCAAATATTTTTCAACATAAACTTCAATTTGACATGCGATACGTCATCAATCGATTATTTTGTGTTGTCTAAAAACCGGTTTTCAGTAAGTGTGATACGTAATTACACAAAGCATGTTTGTCAATGTTAAGTTGTAGAAGTTTAAATTGTGCATAGTTGCTGGAAAAGAAATGATTAGGCGAAAATTAAGTATAGCAGAAAGATGACAAGAAATTGGCATGTCACAGACGGGTTTAAGCAACAGAAGGGTGACATATCGTGTTGGTGTGCACCATTCTGTGATTGACCTCTTATTGATCGTTTTCTAGCGACAGGCACGATGGAGGATCGTCCGCGATCAGGTAGGCTGCGCAAAACTACCTCAAGAGAGGAAAGGCTCATAGCCCGTCGTGCCAGGAGGGATAATTTTACCACGACTGGTCGTATACATGCCGGTTTGCATTTCAGAGGTCATGTGTCTGTTCGGACTGTAATCAGGCGACTCAGTGCTCAGCATTTGCGTGCTAGGAGACCCATAAAATGACCGGAACAGACAGCACGCCATCGGATAGCTCGATAGCAGTGGTGTCACTGTGTTGGGTGCTTTTCTTGCAATTGTAAGATACCCTTGCACGTTCTTCAAAGGCGTTGGTTACCGTTATAACGTGCTTGACGCGCATGCGGTGCCATATTTTGACAACCACTGACTGGCCGACAGACCCATCTTCATGGACGATAATGCCAGTCCACAGCGCGCTCGGTTAGTGCGCGCATTTTTACAGCAGGAGGCGGTTGATACCTTCAAGTGGCCTGCCATGTCCCCGGAAATGAACCCAATTGAACACGTTTGGGATTTTTTTGGTCGGAAATTGAACCAGCGCGTTCCACGTTGCCGAATTGACCAACTCAATAGTGGAGGAATGGCGGAGATTTCCACAAGACCGGCTTCGTCTTCTGGTTCTTTGAATGAGAAGGCGAGTACGGAAACTTGAGAGAAATCGTGGTTGTTATACGCGTTATTAATTAACTTGTGTGATAAAGCTACCCCATAAGTTCATTTAAAAGTTCTAAAATTCTTATGACCAAATACGGTTTCTTAAATTGTGAAAAACTGATTTCTCGATAAAACTTTTTACGGCATTCTGAAGTTGCCAAATTATCCCCTTTTTTGTTTTAAGAATTGACCAATCATACGACTTGCTAATTCACCCAAATTTCAACCTGAAGTTTAGCCTGTAGATTAATACATAAAAGTGTCTTGGTATAAATTTAATTCTATTTCCATTTTTTACATGTAAAATGAAAATTATTATTAGAAGAAATAAAGGGTGGCGCTTAACTTTTGTCGGACTGTATATTTGGGAAAAAGCCCTCAAAATAGTTTTAAGGGACCGGTCATTTTTCATCTCCAGGGATGTGCCAAAAAAGTAGGGGGCCAAAGAAAAAAAAAGTACTGGAAGGGGGGGTATGTATTTTTTGACTAATTGATGAGGAGGGGGTCATGATTTTTGTGTAAAGAAAAATTATTT
>JAULBM010076198.1:0-19697 GCA_032357055.1 Geukensia granosissima | reverse complement strand
CTTAAAAGAATGTTGGTTTGCTGTTTACCTACCCACATTTTCAGAAGTGAGTAGGTAGGTAGGTGTTTTTTTTTTTTCTTTTTTGTCTGAGATGCCTCTTCCGATTTAGCGGCCATTTTTTGTTTTTGCCGAATCGGGCACATGTAATGTTCGGACTTGTAACGGAAGCAGACACAGACACAATTTCCGGAAATTTCGAAAAAAAATTTTTTTAAATCGACAGTGACTGAAAAAAAAATCGAGTCGGTCGGTAAACAGCAAACCAACATTCTTTTAAGGATGGCCTAACGCCATCATGATTTGATTGACCTGTATGAATATCCATTTTACAACTTAGAATGGATACAATGTATTTTCCCACTGTTGAGACAAAACAATCAGATCTTATACCAGTTGTGACAAGCATAGATTGTGACAAGATACCCGCTTTGTCTACTGAGTAACAAGACAGTGCCATTATTGGAGCAGGAATTGCTTACCCTTCCGGAGCACCTGAACTCACCCTAGTTTTTGTTGGACTCATGTTACTCTAGCTTTAGTTTTCAGTATAGTGTTGCGTCTTTAGTTTCTTTTTTCTTGGCCATGGTCTACTCTGTCTTCTGATTTCTGTCTGCATTTTTTGATATCTTCGAATTCTTTTTGCATTTGCATCTGTACCATAAGCATACCCAGGTAACTTCACCTAATCTAAACTTATCTGTACCATAAGCATGTCATACACTGTACAATAATTATGAGCATGTCAATGAATTTGTTCCTCATCTTAATAACTTATCTGTACCATAAGTATTTGTACCTTATCTATATAATTAACATGTTTTATAAGCATGTCCATACATTTCTACCTAATCTAAATAACATACCTGTACCATAGGCATGTCCATTTGATTGTCCAGTACTAATTATTCCATTGGGAGCTGGGGTAGATGTTGCCTGTGGAAAATGGTTTGATATACTAGAATCTAATTGTTTTACAGGTGTCATCATTTCTACATCTTTTCCGTTCACTTTTGGGGGAGTCCTAGACAGTGTTTGTGTTGGAATATTCTCCTTTTGATCATAATCCATAATCATATCTTGATGTGGATGTTTGGGAACTGTTTGTAATGACTGTTTACTAACTGGACTAACTGGTTTTTCTACATCCCTATATTGCTGTCCTCCACCAGGATCAACCAAACTTGACCTTTCTGAATGTGAAGGAGTGTGTTCCTTACTAGTTGACCTTGACCTATTTTTGGAGCGTTTTGGTGACTTCCTAGGTGAAGGTGAAGGTTCACCTTCTACATCTTTATGCTTTGTTGCTTTTTGTCCTGAAATTATAATGTACATAATCATTTGAAAAATTGTCAACTTTTTGCACTCTGACAAATAATTAGTCTTAGGTCTTACCTTTGAGTAATTGGTTCAATATTTTTTCCTTTTGTTTTTTTTTTTTTTTTTTTGAACAGTTTTATCTTGTTAATATACAAAAGAAAAGATATAGGGTAAATGCATGCCTTTGGCTTGGGTTAAACAGTCCTATGTTCTTACAAATAAAAGTCAATTCCCAACAAGCTAAAGTTCAAAAACAGCCCAGTTTGCACACCTGACACTTAAACCAATACACATAAATTTTTGTACAGGTCATCACAGAGCTAATTGCAATCTGTTATTCAATTGTGGGACTAATTGCATTAAATTACCACTTATCAAAAGATCAAGTTGTTATCTACCTTTGAAAGCCTGTCATTTGTAAACTTTAGGGTCAAGGGTTATTACCTGGCTTTCAAACTTGAAAACTTTAATTCATACAAAATGTCAAATCAACAATGTAAGTATTCATATATGTAAATATTACAATCAGATAAACAAAGGTTACACAGAATTACCTGAAGAAATTCAACACCTTACCAAGGGTCAAAGTTACATTATATTTGATTATTTCCTTATATGAATGTTTGCATCTATAAAAAAATAAAAATCAGAAAATGGTTTCTTTCTGTCGTTTTTTAACTTCAATATCCATATTCAACTGCTCCTATGAACAATTTGTATGTGAATCTTTGACAAACAGTTCTTAACATTCTATGTGATAGTGATTTTGTAATTTTCTCTATGTCTTGGTTCCACACCAAGTGCCCTTTAAAGAAAGTGCAAAAAACTGGAGAAAACAAATATGTCACAAGATTATCTAGAAACTTGATGTGTATGTTAAATATGTAGTATAATTAGCAACATATTGAACTACCTAATGTTTAACTATATTGAGGGTAAGTCAAAAGCCGTGTACATGTATGAGTCAGGTGTGATTGTCATCTCTCCCTTATCCTATACATAAACACTATCAAAATCCAACTGCCTATAGGCTTACTGTATTAAGCAGCTTACAAAACCAAACAAAGTATACCTTTAAAAAGTTTTCTGATCCAATAATTAGATTTTAAATTCTAAATTCAGCTGGATACCCCCTGATCATTTATCTTTTATACACAAACAATTACAATGTCCTTATTCATCATATTTTTACAAACATTAAAGTGGAAAACTGATTGGCCAAACTAATTTTGTAAACGACAGGTCAAGAAAGCTACTATTGGGCTGGTGGATTTTTGTGGGGGCAACTAGAATTAATTCCTGCTTTTCATTATGGATATATATGTATCTGCAATTTGTATGTTTTTGAAGAGTTGTCTCCCATGGGGGACAGTCTCTCAATATAGCTTTAACATGAGAATGTTGCTATTTTTCACAAAATCCATAATAAAAATGAACAGAAAACATTAGTCTGATATGTTTTGATAAAATAAACAAAGAAAGATTGTTTTTTGCATTACATTTGAAGCTGAAATAATTTTTTTTAAATAAAACTTAAATTTCACCTTTATAACTATAATGATATACCATCCCATATGGGAGACAACTCTTACAATTCCAGAGACATGATAACACCTAATTCTTGACTTGCCTCTTGGCAGAATGTTGGAAAAAATCTAAATCAGACAGATCTTAAAGGCTTTTGACATAGCAAGATATCTAACACAGACTTCTATAAAGGATTAACCATGGCCAGTGTTGCATAGAACAGAGGCATACATTGAAAAAAGAAAGATACAATGTATGGTGTTGGATTGGACATTTTGGGAAAGGGAAATGAGGATATTTTCTGGTCTGCTCTGCAATGGAAACTGTTGGAAAATAAAAGAGAGATGTAAAATACATTGTAAGAACTTGCGAAGAAAGTTGGAACATGAAATGTGACAGTTTAATAAGACAGGAAAGGAAGTCAGGAAGGCACAAGACAGGCAACTGTGGAGAAAACCTGTAGAGGTTTTACATTCTGGCAAACACAAAGGTGAAAAGTCTAAGTTGCCACTTGACATTTGGACAGGAAATTTACTAGACCATAAAAACAGTTAAATGTCAAACAACATACCTACATGTACAGCAGACTTGCATGTACCCCTTAGAAACTATAATATAGGAGTCTGCATAAAATATTTATTAAATCATAGGTACTTCTCAAATGCAGCATAATAATATGACCACAGCAAATTTACATGGAAAAGTTGCACAAATGAACATTTGGGTCAGTGTAGACAAATCATTTTCCTGGACACAGAAAAAAAGTTAGACACAGTTATATGGATGGATCAGTGATCATTTTGACCATCTTAAGCACCAAACTTGAGTAGATTTCTTTCATGTTTTATAGAATAATTTGAAATAGCTCATAAAAATAGAATCCAAAAAAAGTTTTCCATATCATGAAAAATTAAATTTTTTGCCTACTTTGATTCATTTTATCTAAAAAAACAGTAAGAGATAAAGAAAATCAGCTGACATGCTTCGAAAATCTATCACTGACACACCTAATGAAAATACCTGTTCAAAATAGGATGGAAATTACATGTAAAAAATTCTAGTCTCTTCAAATTGCATTTTTTAACTCTTTGTCCACTTTTACAGTTTATTAAAATTGTTAATTGCTACAAAATTAGCTTGTTTGTTGCATTTTCCATGAGGAATCATTTGCAAAAAACCCAACATCATCTGATGAGTAATCAAAAAGTTTTTAAAACTAGAGCTGGCCATTTTTCAACCCCATATATCAGGGTTCTCACTTAGGAATTTTTCATTTGGAGTCCTGGGACTCACCACTTTTTGAGATGGTGAGTCGTCCCAAAATGTATTGACAAGTCAACAATATTTTCATTTCATACTGTATTGTGGTGGTTTTGAGGTGTTTTTTTTTTACAGTTTAGCATACTTGTTGTTTGACAACACAGTGCTAAGCAAGAATTTAGCTATAAAATGTGCTAGAATAAAAGGTCTCAGACAATAAACTTTAGAAAAGTTGGATTTTGTCACAGAGAATACAAAAAAATATAAAATAACCAATTAAAATCGGGAAAAAAAAAGATAATTAACATTGAAATACACAAAAAAATCTTTTAGTTTCTCCCTAAAAAACAGAAGGGGCTTGATCATCCAAAATCAACACAAACCTTTATCTTATACAAAAATTCAATGCCCCAAGATATTAAAAGAATCAGTCTACTAGAAAAAAAAGTTATTGTGCAGAAACTTTTCTGTCTACAGATGCCAACAGCACTATACCATTATATAACACCAATTATTTGTGGTTGTATAAAAAAATTAATATACTTGTATGAAATGCATAGCAGTACAACCAGAAGTCTCTAGCATCATGTCATAAAGTAACAAGACAAGAATGGTGTACGGCATCACATTAAATGTATATCTCAAAACGATGAAGTCCCCATAAAAGATACTGTAACTTACTTGAAGTGGAGGGAATAAGGGTACAAATAAAATGAAAATAACATATAGATAATAAAAATTTAGTGTGAAGTAAGATTTAATGAATTAAGCTCAATTACTAATACTGATAGAGCTCAATAATTCATATACAGGAAATCAAGTACCAGACAATTGGAAAATTGCCATAATAACAGTCTTATTTAAGAAAAGAGATCAAAAATTGGCATAAAATAACAGACCAGTTAGTTTGACAGGCATACATGTACATTGTACTATGCAAGATAATTGAAAAGATTACTAAGAAGAGAAATATATTACATATGGACAGGCTTAATCTATTTAGTGATAAACAGTTTGGGGTCCAGGGTGGTTGATCAACAATCCTGTATTGCTCACCTGACATTGGGCCAATTAAAAAAACAAACATTAAATGACCAAAAATGGCCATGATTGTTGTTTCACTTTATAACGATATCTGATAAACATTGTCTGTCAAATATTATCACGATTATTCTATTAAGCCATGCAGTTTCAATACATTTTTTTATTTATCAGCCATGGTGGCTATGTTTTTTGTCTGTTGGAGATGAAATGAGGAAACTTAACAAAAGACCTTGCATAGATGATTTCTGTAGTATATTGTTCCATTTGGCAAAGTGATCTCATAGGAGAGGATTTTTAAGCATCACCCAATCAGAAACAAGAATCACCCACGGTGGTCTTATTCTTAGTATGAGAACATAGATGCCCCTTTTCAAATACCGGTATTAATACATTTGGCCATGCCGTTTCAGAGAAGAAGAATTTTAATGCACATGTATCAGCCTTTGGCCAGGTGAGCTAAAAATAAGATCATACGAAAATATGCCATATGCGATAGATTATGTACATGGGTTCACATTTCCTGTGTGGACTAAACAAGGTATACAAGTGAACAGATGTAAGTAAGTTGCATAAAATAATGAATGGATTCCCACATGGATCTGTACTGGGACTTGTACTGTTAGTAATCTTTATCAATGATGAAATCAGACTTATTCTTATTTGCAGAGAATCTTAACAAAGATTCATTAAGATACAACCAATGAGAATGACGTAAAGACCATATTAGCCAACCTTGACAACATTTTCATCTGGAGTAAACTTGGTTCTTAAAATTTCATGCAGATAAATGCAAGGTTTAACAAGTAAATAACAAGAATAAATACTATGAAGAGAACTACTATACTATGAAAACGTATCAAGGAGTTATTACTACATTAGAGTGTTGCAAGTGAAAATGATATTGATATCACTGTAGACAGTAAGTAACCACAGCTTTGAGAAACACAAACAAACTCAACATTGCGTCAACAAAGCCAAAAAGATCTGTTGTTTGATTTATATCCAGATAAAAGAACACTTTGTTTGCTATTAAAAGCCCTAGCAAGACCACACAAATTCTCCCCTGCAGTCAAGGATATGGACCGATTACTTAGTAAGAAAGTGGGAAATATAGAAGAAGAGCTGTCTATAGAGGACCAACAGGTATTGCCAGCAGAACCAAATAAGGTAAGGTTCTAACCAAGGAATATCTGTATTTTAAAAATCATTATGATACATGTAGGTCAACATTCAACCCACCTTTCAGTATTGAACTGTTGATGCTACCTAACAAGTATGAGTTTATCTTTAGAAAAACCATATAGCAAACAGAATATTTGAAAGTTAATGCACATTACTTAATTAAATGGTTATTTATTCGATAATCCTGCTAATGAGGTTTTGAGAAGTATCACATCGTTCTGAATGTTATCAGTATCAGCAATTTTCCTCATCAGGGAATCAATGGCAAATAATAACCGCCATCTTGGAAATCATTTTAATATTTATAAAATAATACTCAATTTTTTTCTATTTTTTATGCACGAGCTTTCTGTAGGTTCACTTGTCAACAAACGTTTAGAGTACTTCAGAACACAGGTAGGCCTAAAATCTTGAAGGAATCAATGCAGAATCAGCAACGGTTGTTGCGATGTGCACTGACGACGGGTTAACAATTTCTATAACCGCTTAAAATACCAGTAAATGACAACTTACCCATCTTTTGGTGATATTATATGATGTTTCAAACGCGTTCCGTTTTCAGTAACGTCTTATCCATGATGTTTTTGGAGGAAGTCGACGAAATGTCAATACAAATCATTGATTCTGGAATAATCCATTCAACAAAAAGGTGACCGGTAAAACAGTCTGAAGTAAGACAAGTAAATAAATAAATTGTGTTTTGATTTCACATATAAAGAATTTATGTAATCCGTTTTAAGAGTGAATATTTATGTTATATTTCCGCTTTTATTTCAATATTTTATCATTATATTGTACAATCGTAAAGAAGAAGTCACCCATAAACTTTTGGTACATCCCCAATCTTGCTCCGCCTAATTACCCACAATACAACAATACGAAGTATACTACACATGGTAAAATTTACTACGAAAACAGTTGATGAATGAAGTAAATATGACATCTGTGTTGCTTATTATTGGGTCGTGTGCTGCAGCAGCAATAGTGATGATTTTTACTAAACTTTTCATGATACTCAGGTATGCGTATAAAATTATACTTCGTATTAATCTTGATAAAGTCTTTATGTAAGTCTCTATTTAATTTGCCACACTTCAAAACATTTCCTAATTTGGGCTTTTTGAAAAAAAAATCTTAAGATTACACTTGGAGATGACTGACATAATTAATACTTTGTGTCTTACTGTATAATTGTGATTATTTACAAATTGAATATTTTAAACCATTCCACTGTATATGGCGATTTTTACATTTTGTATCATTGATATACCTTTATAATCTTTCAAGAGAGCAGGGATTTATATAACTTGGGATTAAAAAAACACAATGCCTATTTAACCCCAGATATAACAGATATATACGTCCCTGAGGAGGGGTATGGTTTTCTCACGGTGAAAAAAATTGCTTCGAACGCGACATAAAATCGATCAATAATTATTAAGAACCCGAAAATTATAAAGAAAAAATATAGCCCTCGCTGGTTAAGTTTAGAGGCCCCTCATGGGGGGTCCTAGTAATCACATAATCACCATTTTTTTGCCAATATAATCACATAATCAGTTTAATTTTAGAACGACCGCTGAATATTCGCTCACGTTAAATAGTGTATTAATTGCCCTGCATTGTTACAGTTTTAATTAAAAGTTAACTTCATGCCACATCACATATTTTTACATAAATAATTGTAAATCAATTGTTTTTGTTATTTATTGTTAGTAAAATAAGTTTAAAGTATAAGTAAATTTCGTTATACTGTACATGTTTTAAGGAGTTACCATCATGATTAGAATCAAAACATGGGAAAGATGAAATCCAAACATACACATTGTAGAGAAAGTGGCCATATCGGAATAAATGTAGGGGCCAAATCCAACGACAAGGGCTACTACCATGAGCAATCCTCCGAATTTCTTGGTGACACTAGTCGATCGGAATAGGTTTGGTATTTCAAATCGTATCAGAGACACCATATCATGTTTACGATTTTATATGTCTCTGCTGAGACTCAGTACCACAAATCTATTTTTTATATTACGTAGCCTCAGGTCTCGTCTACCAGTTTTTTACTGCAATGTTTTTAAGCTTTATTTCAAAGGATATTGGTAACAGAACAAATTGTAATATCATCCAGATTAAACGTCAATCAAATGTATGTAGCATACAGAGTGTCAACAATATATATCTTCACACTTTAAGGCTAGACACAAAAGACCGCGGGTCAATTTACAGCCAAGGACACTTCATGTTTTTATGTAATGTCCGTGGTGTTGATTTATTTCTACATACTATATATGTATGAGGCTTTGACATTAAGTAATGTCAATATATACAACACTACATGGTTAACCGGCACAATTTTCTTGTGGACAAGACAAAACCTACATGTACATGGTTTTTTTTAATTATCCATAATAGGTCCTTGGAAAACATGTGTCCGATGGATTGATTTATTGATTGATTGCTGCTTAACGTCCAGCCGCAAATATTTTATGCATATTCAGGACAAGATCATATTAATGAATTCATGCATTGTATGAGACCGACAGGCTGAGCCGGATTTCAACTTTCTTGCTCAAGAAAGCAACCATGCCATATACCAAACACATTGTTCCGACTTTGGGACGACCAGTTTTTGCCCTTTTTCCTTAAATGCTACGTGGATAAGCAGCAAATACCAATTTTAATGTCTTTTGTTTGACCAGGCCAGGGATCGAACCACGACCTTCCACACTCTAGGCCGGTGTGAACGATGGAATATAAACTTAAACATATTGAGATATCCGCAGCTGGCCTCATTTCCTTATTTAAGAATGGCGGTGTCCAACGTATAGCATTTTTTGCTGCCCTCTGTTGTTACATTATCAGTACATGTCCAATTTCATTCGTCTCTATTAGGATATGAGTATTTCTTTTTACTTAATTTGGCCTCGGCTTTCCTACTTTGTATGTATTGGATG
Organism: Geukensia granosissima; assembly: GCA_032357055.1. Lineage (NCBI taxonomy): Eukaryota > Metazoa > Mollusca > Bivalvia > Mytilida > Mytilidae > Geukensia > Geukensia granosissima. The sequence continues at coordinate 10,410 of JAULBM010076198.1, read as the reverse complement.
AGATGTTACTCTTTGAAACACGTGTCCATTATAGCAATATTTATACATTGGTAAACTTGCCTTTTGATTTCAGTCAAACAATATGTTTTCCTTCTGCTTATCTTATATTACTCTCCGTTTCTAATTTTTGTCAGGCTGGAAGATTCTCTTTATTTTCCTTATGCAGCTGATATGAAGAGCTTCAGCTTTCATGATGTCACTCTCACTGACACATAAGCACTCAAATGTTACGTTTAACTGCTGTCTTTTGGTTCTCAAACTGTAATTTAATTTTCAGATTGGCTGATTTTGGGCAAATGCTGCACGCGGGCAGTCTAGATTTGATATCCTTCCCTCCTCCACTGTCCTTTATAAATCCTGTACCAAGCTATCTCCATTCACTTCAGGAGGTTTATCAGTAGTCATAAAGTAAACGTTAAGGTCTGTCTAGTTTATGCACAGATGTAGTTAACATTATTTTTTCATGCAGGTGGATTTTACTGCTAGATATTCCAGTCAGAATTGCAGTCAATACAGTTATTTGGTGAATGAACATATAGAGTTGTATTCCATGGTTTTCGAATCTATTCGATGACAGTCAGAAAGAGTATGGGTGACATGATGTATTCTTGTCCATACTTCCTGGTTTAACACTGAAAGATTCGGAGACGGGATTCTCGCGGATGACACTGCTTTAAAATTTGTCACAGAAAGATAACATTAGCAAGCAAACCTTTGAAATCCATATGGTCTTAAATATTTTAATTGTATTATTCTTTACACACTTCCTGAGGTCACCGAGGGTATTCACCAGCCTAGTTGTCAGACTTGTCCGACAAGAAATTAATCAAATAATGTTTTACCAAAATTTGTTGCATTTTTCCTAAGTCCTAAGCACTAAAATTACGAAAAGGCTATAGGAAAAGTATTCCACTTAGTAGTATCATCGGCTTTGGATTCCTTTTTAGACTTATAAAATTTATAAAAATTTTAATATCTATAAGTTCATAAAATGTTTTTAATTCCAATATTGTGGATGGCATATATTTGAACTCGAATATAGAAATTATGATGACTACTTGATTGGTATGATTGTGTGTGATACAGCTATCCAAAACATATATAGATTACAAATATCTACAGGTTGCCTTAAACCTTCAAAATTGCCAAATATCCACACCGTAAGGTAAGCTTTAAAAATTCAAAAATAAAATGTTATGATAAAGTTAACAATATAAAAAATAAGAGACGTGGCAGTGTTCTTGCGACAGCCATCCACCAAATAACAGTCAATCGGAACTTCAATACGAGTTAAAGGAAGTCACATAAATCCTGCCTACTCTTCTTGCACTTTCTCGTCAATTTTATTTCAGCATTTAAAGAATACTTTAAGGAGACAGAAATCCAAGTTGTTCATCTCCAGTTGTTTTATACTTTGACGTCTTTTCTCTTTGTTTTGGAGACCGCCTCAGTGGTGTAATTGTTAGCGTGCTCGCCTCGAATGCGGAAGGTCGTAGGTTCGATCCCCGGCCGGGTCTAACCAAAGACATTAAAATTGGTTTCTGCTGCCTCTCAAAAAAGCACGCAGCATTAAGGAGTAAGAGCAAACACTCGTCGGTCCAAAGTCAGAATAATGTGTCTGTGCAAAATGTCACTTCTTCATGCAGACTGTTGCTTTCGTGGGTTAGCACGTTCAAAATCCGTTAAAAATCCGACTCAGCATGTCGGTCTTTTACAAATCAGGGTTCATTCATCATCACTGATTAATATGTTCTCGTCCTGAATTTGCATGAAATATTTGCTGCTGGACGTTAAGCAACATTCAATCAGTCAATCAATCCTCGTTTGAAATCGGACAATATATCACATTTGTGTTTCGGGCCTTTTACAGCTTCCGTTATGGAGTGGACTCGTGTTCATTGTTGAAAATGGGACCTTTGACTAAGTGAACCTTCGTCAAATGAAACATTATGTCATGAAAAGGTTTATTTGGTGCAGGGCAATAAGTACCTCCTGAAAGTACTGCACCCATAGCTTTGCTTGTTCACACTGTTGATCTTTGTCTTTGATTAGGTTGTAGTTTTTACATTAAGCTGTTTTGTTATTTTGTAGAGCCCACTAGTTTCTCTGAGAGATGCTGATGATATGGCTTCTTCAGTCAAATTGTTGGTAGATGCTCTTCTGTCTTTTCGCTGACTTCTTTTAACTTCTGTGCGATACCTGTAGCTGTTATAACAGACCGATAGTTTTGGTGTTGACTTCTCTCAGTGTTAACTACTTTTTTTCACATATTCTCTCACATGTTTCGTTTCAGATGTTAACCATTATTTTTTTCTTTTTATAAACTCGTTACCAATAGTTTTTATGGATGGCCCTGTGTAAGCCTTTTTGGACGATTCCAATTTTTGTTGTACGTTGCCATCTTCTTCAACATTATTGTCAGTAACTTTTTGTCGTTCTTTAGTTTTTCAGTTAAATAATGGAAGGCTTAAATGAATTGGCTAAATTCCATCAGTAGAAAGGTTGTACTGATTGAACAAATGTTGTCGGGCAAAAAGCTATAAAATGTTTTGTGGATGGACTATGTATCGAAAATGTGTGTTCATAACTAACTCTGTCTCGACATACGCAGATACTGAGATCTGTAAATTTGTGCTTATTAGTACAATTATTAAAGTGTTAAAAACTCCTAAACATTCTGAATTCTTTGTATTTTTCGCGAATCGTGTTTAAAACGTCAGTTGGTTTACACGCAGAAGAATATTGATACTTTTTAGCTCTCCTGATCTAACAGAGCTAGCAACTGTGCTCTCGTAAAAATTGCATGCGTCCGTCGTACGTCCGAGAACAAGAAAAGGAATCGCAATACATTCCATTGTATCGTTAGAAACATGTCTTCGGACAAGTTTGAGTTCAAATATAAATTAGTTGAAAATATCAAATAAAATTTTTCTTAGGTTTACACTTTTCATGGTTAGGACCAGACAAATTATTTTTTCGCGGTTTCCCATTTAGCAAGGATTAAATATGCTCCAAATGATCAGTTATTTCATTTTCGTTCAAATTTTCTGTCAAAGGAGTAGCTGCGGTAAGCGAATATTTGGCCCAAATTTTAGAAATACGTTGTTGTGTAAATGCTGTTAACAAGTCTCTTTTAATAATTCGTGACCTTTATTCTAACTGTTATCATTTCGACAAAACAGGCACATTTGTCATTCATTTTAACTAGAATATAACGTTTTGTGTAAAAAAAAGGCAATTCTTAAGAGATGTTTTGTTCAAAATGGATATGAGTGCACAAAAAGTCACGAAGATATTTTTAACAAACGTTCATCCTAGATAAATAGATCTTTTTAAAACAGTGTAAAATTTGGTTCTGATGTTTTTCACGACCTATGATCAATATCAACAGAATTACATCAAATTTTAAATAAAATTAGGGTATTTAATAGAATTTTCTATGATCAATGTGAACGTTTAAGAACAAATTTAACCCTGCCTTTTCTGTTATTTTCTTTCTTATAGACATTATTCAATACAAACAATATAGAATAATAGATAATAGTTTCTATTCAACTATTTAACAAAATTCTTTGGCTTAACGTTGCTAGACAAAACGGACATTACTGGTGATTACGTTTTATTTTTTCCAACAAAAACACAAAACGTTCAAAGACATCCCCTTCGGCAATTTTGCTGAATATTTTGTGCAGAAACGCTATTACTTCATTACTATGTCAAATCTGTACTTTTCTTCGACAAAAATACAACTGCAAAACAAAAATGGCTTTGACACTCTCTTGAACGGGTTTAATGGTCCCCAGTCCAAATTGCAATTTCACCGACACAGATGAATGAAATGTAAGTTATTCCCTTTTATTTCAGACACAGACCAAAGGAAAATGTCCCTCCAGACGTGGTTGTGCTTTATCAGATAGGAAGAGGATATCGAGCTCCAAGCATCTCACCTTTCCCACTCAAATTAGAAACATTCCTCAGGATGACGAAAATTCCATATATGGTATTATTCGTAACGACGGCTTCTGTGTTCTGGTCTTTGCTAATAATACTTAATTTACGAATTAAATTTGTTAAATTGAGAAAATTTTTATGGCAATTATTTTTTGGTACACTATGCGCTAAAAAAGACCACTCCAAATTAAATCATAGTTTTTCGGATTCGCTCGCTCCTCATATTGTTGGTTCAAATTTTCAAAAAACTTTACTCGTCCGTTTTTTTTTCATTGTTATACGTAAAGAAATTATTTTTACGCGCTCGCTCCTAAAAAACTACAAACAGAAAGCTCACAAACTTTAAACTGCTGTGTTCGAATTAGTCTTTGAAGTTGCGCTCCAATATTTTGCCATTGCAAGAAAAAAAATTAAATTAAAAATTTCGCTCGCTCGCGCCTATTTTTATCACTAAAAATCCAAAAAACTAGAAATAAATTGGGAGTGGCCAGAATATTTCATTTATTTGCAAATAAATGAATTCATATTCTTACAGTCATATAATGTTCTGGGATATTTTTATTTATAGGCTCTGGAATGCATTACAGACCTTTTGAAGGATAAAAGGCATTTTAAGGGATTTATAATTTTATTTACACAAGGCATTTTTGCACATCTGATCCTAAATGTCGTGAGCTGTTGGCATTATTTGGGTGCTCGTCCGACAACCTCCGACTACATTTACGAATAAAATCTGGAATAACACGACCAATTTAGACCAAACATTTTTAGAATGGTTCTAATTTGGTTCATTTCAAAAAAAAATTTCCGGCATCTCTGTCCACCAACCAAGATAGCCGCCACAGACGGGCATGCAGTTTAACATATAGGACCCTATGGGAAATTGATTTAAACACCTTCACATAAAAAACTACTATAAGCGATTCAATGGAACCAAACAACTTTTCTCAGTAATTTCATCCGAATTTTACTCAAGAGTCTTGTCCGTTTTCCGCCAAATAATTTGTCCACATGCACTCTTTCAACAAAGATGACCTCTACAGCCAAACGTGACCCGACGAGAAATGTATATAAAAATATTTTGTCTGAAAATTATTAGTCAATTGCAATGAAAATTTTATTGACGTTCGTAAGATGGTCGTCTACCAAACTTTAATCCTTTATATCCATCAGCCTACCAAGATAGCTGCCACAACTGAAATTAGATTAATATAGATGATACTATGGGATATTCACATGAAAAAATTGTTTTCTGAAACAACTTAGCCCTTTGCCAAAATTATATCAAGCTTTTCCTGCCCAACAATTGTCCCTGTTTCGTCCTTTGTCGTTGGGTAGTTGGGATAAACATATATTTCTTTAGCCTACCTTACTCAAAGGGTCATGTAAGCTTCTGCCATCAATGCAATGCAAAAGTCAGCATTTTGCATTTTGAACTCCTTCTAGAGTCTCGCTGAACGGATTGAAAGCAAACATGGTATGAATGTTTCTACAAGGTGCTGACCAAGAGTTGTTTCTTTGGTGCCGATCTGTTATCAAACATGGAACTAAGTTAAATATAGAATCCAATGGAAAATTCACACAAAAAAATCTGATTCTGTAGAGAATGGCTAATTAGATTATAACCTTACACGGCACAATTGCTCGTTACAAGGTGCTGACCAAGTGTTGTTACGTTTTCGACGATCCGCTATCAACCATGACCGTCATCGGTAACCTTAGTTTAACATAGGATCCTATGGGATATTCCTACAAAAATTAAAAAATCGTCTTCTAAAGAATGATTGATGGGAGTGAAACCAAACATAACACGAATGTCCCAACAAGATGCAGACCAAGTGTTATTACTTAGTTCCCTAACCATTATACAAATAGGACCCTACAGAAAGTTCATACACAGATCTTCTTCTAGAGATAGAATAAAAGCATTTAACTAGACATGACTTGAATGAGCCTTACCATGAGCTGACCAAGTATTATTAATTTGATACCGACCCGTCATCAAACAATGTTGCAAGATACATAGGACACAATGAGAAATTCGTATAAAAATCGTCTTCTATAGAGAACCATGAACGGATTAAAACTAAAACATGGTTTGAATGATTCTTACAATATGCTGACCAAATGTTGTTATTCATAGCCGATCCCTCATTCAACATGGTCGCTAGCGGGGAACTTAATTTTATTTATGACTAAATGGGAAATTACAAAAATATTCTTCTACAGAATGGATCGATACCAAACATGACATGAATATTTCTGACAAGGCGCTAACCAAGCATTGTTTATGGTCACTAACTCGATCGCTTTCAAGAACTGCAGTCATCAACAAACCTGATGACTTTAACACAAAATTTCGTGCAAATGTACATTATACAAAAGGTTACATTCTTGTTAAAATAATTTAATGTGCCTGAAGTTATGTCGAAAAGAATTTCTTCCTTAGAACTGGTTGCACTGTTGCAATTCATGTTTGGGTGTTAGTTTTAAACCGGACGAGCGATTTCGGACACCTGGGTCTAGTTGTTCTAAAGTTTTAACTCATGGTTTAATTTTAACCTGTAGTTAAAACCTCTGTGCAAATCAACCAAATTTAACCTGGAGTTAAATATGTTCAACAACTGGGTCCTGGTTTTATTTCATAATACTTGGTACGCTATAGAGAAATCGTTATAGTTTTTAGGCACTATTTAACATATTTTAACCTTTATACTCAGTATTTTATTCTCGAGTGGATGTTTATTTACGTTCGTTCTTCGCGTTTTTTTCCTGGATGAAATTACCACTGAAAGCGAAAAACTAAAAAGCGACGTGCTTTAAATATTAACATAAACTGTGAATGCTATATTGTATTTTTAATATGGCATACATTTTATGAGCGCGTTGTTTTTTCATATTTACCCAACAAACATTATTTGCAAGTTGTCAAGACAAAACTTCAAGAATAGTTACAAGAAATAATCCAAATAAATAGTTGTAGATGGCACCATACACTATGTGTTGACTTACTTACAGAATGACCACAGTGGGAAATTTTCCTCCAAACGTAAAACACCATGGATGGAGTATAATGGTAAACCAATAGCTGACTCCCAGTTTTGTATAGAATACTTGAAGAACGAACGGGGTGTTACTGCTAATTCTCATCTGACAAAAGATCAAACTGCTGTAGCTCAAGCATTCCAAAGACTGATAGAAGAAAATTTGTACTGGTAATATATGTAAATATTTATCTACCTAAAGTTCGAAATTTCATTCTTCACATGATCTTACGGGAAAAATGATAATAATGATTGTAGTTAGTGGTAGTTGCAGCATCAACAGTTGTACTTTCATGCATACTTTATGTTCACTGGGGCGAAGAGGATTTGCGCTCAGGTCCTGCAATATTTAAATTGAACATTGATGTACTAGTCGAGAAATCCAAAATTCAGAAAGGTCTTTTGTACAAAAAGTTGGGAATGGTGAAAATCTAGAACATTAAATAGAGCTAAATTTGTCCATTTTCTACTTTGCAGGTCGAAACGGATTTTTGAAGAAAGACTTTGTTTCAAACTGAAATTTTTCGAAGCACCTGAACTCACCCTGGTTTTTGTAGGGTTCGTGTTACTCCAGCTTTAGTTTTCAGTGAAGAGTTGTGTGTTCTATGTTTGTCTTTCGTTTCATTTTGGAGGCCATGGTCTTTTCTGTCTTCTTGCTTAACGATTTCTGTATGCCCCTTTGGTATCTTCGAAATCTTTTTATAGTGAACTTTAATTACGAAATCACAATAATTACATCAGCCAAGCCTAAAATCCGACCAAGAAAAAGGAAAATGCAAGTTTCAAATTAAATCATTGAAAGTCCCAGCCGCAGACGTCCACTTTCTAAACTGCAATTTATGTTCTGTCAAAAACGCAAACGTCTTTTGCCGTCTAACTTATAGCCAACAATGGAAACATTTCCTGCTAAATAACAGAATAATTTGCATGTACTATAGTTTAAGAGCGAAATTAACAAAAGTGTCCGTTTAACTGTTTGTTGTCACAATTGCCACAAAAATTTAATGATGTAATTTTTTCCACCCAGGACCATGTGTATTGAGACATTTGGAGGAGACACATCATCAATGAAAAATGTTATTCCATATTCTGGTCTAAAGTTGTGGTTAACTTTAAAGTTCTTGCAACGGGTCATAAAGCAGGAGACATGGGGACAGGGAATTGGTAGACATACCAGCGAGGAAGTCTGGTTTATAGCCATTAATGATCTTACGGCCATCAGTAATTATTTAGGCAAGTATTGTAATTATTAAACATAAATATGCTTCCAACTTTCATATTGCTAAGGACTAGGGTCGTAAGCCACGTTCCTGCCCCAAGAATTTGACTAAAAAATGAAAAGTGGCTGACATCTATTTCTTTATCGTTTGAATTGAAAATGTCTATGAAAGAAAATCCAACATCTGTACTTAAATTGGTTTTATAGCGATCACATGGCACATAGATATTGCTTTAAATGTGCAAATACTATGAAATTACTTCATTTGGTACAAAATTTGATAAAATTTTTAGATTTTGATATAAATCGCATAAAAAAATTAAAAAACCAAACTTTGCACATTGAAAGATCTATCCTTGTAAATGTTTAGTTAAAATATATTTGTGATCAAATCTATTTTGAACATAACATGTGCACGTGCAATAAATTCGGTATTTATACAGAAAATGTTACATTCTTGTTGAAATAATTTATATGTCTGCTGTTTTGTCGAAATGATGTTAATTAAATATATTTAAGTAATGACATGTTAAAGCAGCATGATGAACAAAAACCTGGTTTGCGAAGTTTTTTTACTAAGTTGTGAACATAGAAGTTGTAATGGGAACGTTTTGCGGTGACATGGTTTGAAGATCGGTAGATTGGTCTGAACCCACGGTAGATTTAACGGAAATTCGGGTAATTCGCTTTTTTTTTCGTAATTTTAAATGTCTGTTGTACTGCTGATCTTTGGAATTCTCCACCCAGTTTTCCATGCAGGGATTTATCACTTTCCTTCAACAGTGAAGTAAGACAGCAACAGAGAAACTGCAATAAGCAGGTAAAACCTAGAACAATAAAAACAACAATTAAAAAAAACACAAACCGAGGACCGACAACTGTGTACTAATTATTTTTATTTTATAGGCGAGAAGACATTTTTTATGGGAGAAGAGCCTTGTGAAGTTGACTGTGTATTGTTTGGCATGCTAGTTATGGTTTTATATAACATGCCTAATTCTAAACATGAAAAATTCGTAAGAGGTACGATATAAAAATTATATATTTCTGATTAATACACCAACATTTTCGCGAATAATTGCCACTACTTTTTATTCTTATGCTTTGTTTCCACAGTTAAAAACAAACAGTCGGGTAAATGTTTGTAAACCCCATCTAGAACCTATAGTGTGAATTCTAAACATAAGTAGTGCCTTATTCTTAAGGGATTAAAAAGGCTTTTAATCCCAGTTCTTAACATGAAACATAAGGTACGACATTGTTTTTTATTTAGCTTGTTTTGTGTCGGCAATTATTTATTAATGAAATTTTAGGAAATAATGCAAATATTGATTATAATATATATTATGTGAAAACAATTCATTGAACTGAGATATTATTTTCAGAGGAGTTGAGTAATCTTGTGGGATACTGTGAACGAATGAAGAACAAATACTGGCCAGACTGGGAGGAACGAATTTTAAACAGCCCTACTTATAAAAATGACCACGAGGTGTTGTATTACCAGACTACAGAAAATTCGTATTCCTAGGTGCTTAAAACTGAAAAATAAAATGCAGCGTATTTGTTTTTACTACACAGCATTCCACATACTCATAACATTGTTTCTTTTTGTTATTATCTTGTTTGTATAGAAATAAATATTAAACATTGTTCTATCTTGTTTTGCCATAAAATCTGTTTTAACCATGTTAACCTTTTGATCATTCTTATCAAAAGTTGACGACTTCAAAATTTGTAAGAATGTTAAAAAACTGTTCTGCCAAAAAAATTCAGTAACATAATATACATTGGGAAGTTTTGAAATAATTATTACCGACTATTCTGTGTAGCAATTGACATGGTGTGCAGACAAAATTACGGCAGATTTAAAATTAAATTTTGTAACTTTCCTCGAATATTCTTTTTTCGTGTATGACTTCGACTATAAGTATACAACATTAGATTTCTTCACGGATTTTGATCAAAACTAGTTTAACCACACTGCACGATAGCATCAGCCTGTCCTGGAGTCAACCCTATGATTTTATTGTTTTATTTCACTAATTAGTGGTTTAAATGTGTTATTCACTTTACTTGTGAATTTGTTATTTATTAAGGACTGTTTATTTTCAATACATTTGATTACTGAGTAACACGACGGGTGCCACTAGTGGAGCAGGAGTTGCTTACCCTTCCGGAGCACCTGAACTCACC
>JAULBM010075979.1:0-19699 GCA_032357055.1 Geukensia granosissima | reverse complement strand
GTAGAATTTTAACTTCTACAGGTCCCATTATGGCCTTCGACAATGAACCAGAGTCCATACCATAACAGAAGCTGTAATAACTCTCTCACGAACAAACACTCCATAACTGTGAGAATATAAGGGTAACTCTCTCACGAACAAACACTCCATAACTGTGAGAATAACTGCCCACTTTACAATTTGTGGTAGAAAATTATTTTTTTAAAGGCCTGCCTAATGATCGTATTATTGCCTCCAAGAAAAAAATACAACAGTATAAACAATTTTTATATACACTCGATAAACAGTAAAGTATATGACAAGTAATAAATTTGATCACGTAGTAAGACTTGAGATAAATCCCTTTTCCTTAGTTCAAAAACGTATGATTTTAGAACACTGTGCAATAATAGTTCTTTCTTCCCAGAGATCCAAATTATAATCGGCAAGGACTGTCTTTGCCAGTAAAAAATAATATTGTATCACAATGGTTATTTCAGTAAAAAGAAGAAGAAATTTTCACAGACACGATTATTCTGAAGATGATGTAGAAAATAAGGTAATTATATGAAAATTGACCAACTACTGGTATTCCAAAAAACACAAAACTTCCAGCATGAAATTAATGGCAGAATTGATGTTCTAAATTAAAAAAAAAGAATGTATCATAGAGGCTAAGATACTGTATTTTAAAGAAAATTGGAAAATAAAATGCTTCAGATTATTTTCAGCTAAAAAAAAGACATTTTTAATTTTCAGCTTTGGGAAGATCATAATTTATTTACTTATATTTAAATTTGTTTATTCAATAGGCAAAGTCAAGTACACCAATCATAATACAACATTGTCTTTTCAATACAATCCAAGCACAAATGATTCAGAATAAATATATATACACACACAAGTCCCTTTGAACAGTTTGCAAATACCCTAAAAGCTATAAATTGTACGCTATCTTTTACCCTAAAAAAATTTCAAGGGGTTAGGGGTGCGTACAATGTACACTAACATGAAGTTTGGTGATTTTTCCCAAGTTGTCAGATTGGCCATTTGTCTCCATTTTTGCGGATCTTTAAAAAAAGGGTACTTTTTGCAAAACATGAAATATAAAACCAACTTCCACCAACTTGAATCCACATTGTTCTATCAGAAATAGGTATTTTCTTTCATATATAGACATGAGAGAACTGCGTTAACACTTGCCGCCATTTGTAAAATAACAAAATAAAACAGCATGTGATCGTAATGTGATCGAAGTTTTAACAGTAGTTTTAGCATCTCTCGGTGGTAAAAAAGTAGCTGATTATTTTTAACTTCTTTGAAATTTCAGTAAAAATGACTATAACAGTTTCTTTTTGCTTGAAGACTTTATCTGACAGTGGTGAAAACTTGTATGATCATGACGATCTTTACTGGGCATTAATAACAAAAGTCCTCACATATAATATATACGAACTAGACTTTTTCCTAGGTTTTGGGGGCTGAAAAGGCCCTGCATATTATGTATAAATGCGTATTATCTACAGCCAAATACGGTATATGCAGTTTAGAGTTATTGCACCAGTATTCTACATGAAAATATTTATTTAAATTTAATACCGTAGTGCTATTTGTAGCAGAGTTAATGATTTCTGAAATGTAATTATGTGACAGAGTGAGATTATTTTAATTGTAAGTTTAAGTAATTTTATTCCTGTGATGTTGTGGTTAACATCAATTATTAGTAATTGACATGTTTTATGTCAAAATCACATTTTTGTTAAACAATTCATTGCAAGATGCATATTTTTATTTTCTTAAATTTACAGGCAGTACAAACAGGAACTGTTGTTTTTATCAAGGAATTAAAAAACAGAACATTTCCAAGGTAAATAAAATCTCTGCTGGTATACAACCAGATCTCACAAAAGACTGTCCAAAATTGGAGATCAGAATACTATCTTTATATTTTCAGTTTTCTTTCTAAAATTTTATCACTTGGTTGCATTGAAAAATGTGTGGTGACGAGAATTGATAATTGGCGAGATCTGGTTGGATACCAATATACCAATATATTGCTTAGACGATATTAAGGATTTTGAAGGAAAGATTTTGACAGATACATGCTTTGATAGCAGAAGTTTTTAGATGTTATGTTGAAAAAAAAAACAGATGGAAACTATCAGACAAAAATGATCAAACTAAAATTTACTGCAGAAACTTCTTAATCCATTTTGACTGCTTTACATGAAAAAATGAAAATACCAAGTTTTTTGTTACAGTTTTAAAGTATTGTTTTGAAAAATAATACCTTTAAGACAAACCCTGAATTTGATTACAGTTCTTTTACTTAATAAAAGCTTTATTTTTTCCAGTGGAGATGAAATACCATTGTTACGACTACATGGAAGTGAATTGACACCAGAATTTTTTAATAAACATGGTTTTAGTACTCCAATATTAGTAGAAAAGAAAGACGGCCTTAGTTTAACTGTTCCTCCTCGTACATTCACAATACAAGATGTAGAAAATTATGTTGGTATGTTTGAATAGATGAAAGTTTCTCTACTTGTGATTTTATCACATTTTTTACACTTATCTTTTTGTCAGGAAGTAGTAAAACTATTTTACATAAAATGGGCATTTTTGAAATACTTATCATGCAACTTTTGTTTTGATCTTTAGCTAAAAAGTAGTAAAATCACTCCACTTGCTGGGAGACAAGACAAAAACATTTGTTTCATTGTTTTTAAACATTACCGTCTAAGCTTAAAATTATGGTATTCTTTTAAAATTGCTTTTATTGCAGGTTCTATGAGGGAAATAGATGTGATAGATGTCTCAAAGCAGGAGGATTGTAAAATGTTAATGAGAGAATGGACAGAGTATTACAACAGCCCAAACAGAGCCAAGATCTTCAATGTCATCAGTTTAGAATTCTCAAACACAAAGTAAGGCTCGCATAAAATAAGTTCACTGCAGGCAAGATCACCAAGTTAAAGTATGATCAACTATTGCAAATATGCTCATTAATGAAAACAACTCTGACAATGCTAGTATTCAAGCACATTACCTTAGAATTCACAATTACAACATCAGGTCTAAAATGAATTGTCATATTTCATCTTTTTTGCAGCTTTTTTGGCAAAAGTACAAAGAACTACAAATTTATGGCCTTTGCTCTTAATGTAAGCAACAGTACTAGTAAATGACTCCTGGTACTTTGGCATGAAATTTTATCAACATTGGTGGACCAAATCTAGCAAAGGAACAAATAGTGATTTATAAAACTAATTTTAAGATTGAAATATTTTATTATTACTTGCAGATAATAAAAAATCTGTGTCACCTTTTTTAGTATCTGAGTAGAGAATTTCTTGCTGTTGAAATTGTATGATAATAATGATTAACTGTGGTAAATGGAATTACATTTACTTTCATTTTCAGATTGTCAGAATTTGTTACACCACCAATGATTGTTCAACAATTGAGCTGGGTTTCCCAACTCTGGCCAGAACAGTTACCTGAGGACTGTGTATACACACGACCAGAGGTACAGAAATACTGCCTGATGGGGGTAAAAGACAGTTTTACAGACTTCCACATAGACTTTGGTGGAACCTCTGTCTGGTACCATGTCTTATGGGTATGTTTAAAACTGTTAAATCATTGTCAGAGATAACACAGTAGAAAGAAAATAGAAAGATAGTTATTTGTCTTTTAGATGTAGAACTTTGAAAAGTCTGCAAATTTTCCAAAAAAGTGCAATTGTTTTGGAAAAATGAGCATAATATAGGTAAAAACTATTTGCCTGTATTTTAGTACATTTAAAATTGATACCTAAAATTCTATTTCATTTTATTTCCAGTGGAATGATTTGGTTGTTTAGCTCAAAAATAAAGGTTGTTTATAGTTTTTTTATAATTTATAAACATATCATCTGTATAAATAATTTTCAAAAAGATTGAAAACAAATGGATCAACTGCATAAATAAGTTACTGACTGCTTAAATTATTTACAAAAACATGACCAAAATGTATCAGTTGATTTCAGAAAATTATATCACACTAAAAACTGTTTGATTTATTTTTGTTTTAGGGGGAGAAAGTATTTTATATGATCAGACCAACACAAGCCAATGTTGCATTGTACGAGAGTTGGGTATCCTCGTCCAATCAGAGCGAGACATTCTTTGGTGATCAGGTGGATATATGCTATAAATGTGTAGTGAAACAGGGACAGACATTTTTCATTCCAACTGGATGGATTCATGCTGTTTTTACACCAATAGATTCATTAGTGTTTGGTGGAAATTTCCTTCATGATTATAATGTACCATTGCAGTTACAGTGAGTTCATCAATCATTATAATTATATTTTGTCTTTTTTTTAAAATATGATTCTTCATGGTAAGATATTTAGGTTGCATTTTACCAAAATTTACAAACATGGAGGTCAGTTGATGAAGTACCAGGTCACATAAAATAAAATATAGGACTGACAGTTTGTAATTTGTCTTAGAGTTTATTGTTTTGATGGTGAATCCTCATTTTCCAACAAGAAAGTAATAAATTTTTTTTAAAGATATGGTAATTGTTCTTTTATTTAAGTTAGTTAAGTAGTACTATAAACAAATGATAAACAGTATGAAGACTACTGGTAGTATTATTTGAAAAGAAAAACACAGTTTTGAATGAGCAAGTGTTATTATGAAAAAAAAATGTTAAGTGTTTTGGAAGTTTCAGACAGAAGGATATGGTTTGGACATTATTTAGGCATTGATTTCCCTAAGTAACTTAGACAGACAGTAATATGGATAACAAATCCTCTTTTTAAAATATATAACATAATTCTTAAAATTAAATTCATTACATTTGGACACTCAAATGAGCACACACATACATTTTCTGTGTTCAAAGGTTGGAAAAATGATATATTTATATTATATATATGTACTATCCACAAATAAAGTTCATAGCAAATGGATTTTTCCCCAATATAAGGTATATAACATGTTGATATTAAAAGATATATAGAATGTAAAAACATCTGTAAGAACCAATGAATAAAACAATTATTGTGATATGATTATTTCAGAGTGTATGATATTGAAAAGAGAGTAGGGACGCCTTCCAAATATTTGTTCCCAAGTTTTGAAACTACAAACTGGTATGCAGCAAAACACATTTATGACCTCATTAAAGGTAGGAATTCTTACTGGCTTGTATTTATAGAAACAAACTTAGTACTTGATAATTTAATATAGGGCATAATCTAGGATTCAGTGAATAGGAGAAGTGACTTCTCCCTTTCAAGAGAGAAAGGGAGAAGTGAGTTTCAACAGGGAGAAGTGGTACTTCTGTGCTAGGGTATTTAGTGCAATAAAATTAACATATTTTTTTAAATGATAAAACAAATAATGAAGTTTAGTTTGATTGATTATAGTTTATGTCTATAGGTTCTTGTTTCATTATATCAAATATAACCATAACCATGTATGATATAAAACAAAAGTAAAGAAAAGAAAACACTAGAAGTCATGTATTCATATTGTGTCTCTGAGACTGAGTCAGTAGTAGAAAGGAACACCAATAATCTGTGGATTGTATAGATTAAGTATGACCTCTGAGCAGTAACACATCAATCATTCAGATCTGTAAATTTGTTCTAGGGTATCATCTGGGAACTCTAAAATTCAATACCTATAGTCACTGATTTTTGACCTTACGTGCCCAAAAACAGTTGGATTCCTCCCCTTCCTAAGCAGTATATTTTATCCATGTTTGGTTTGGGTTTGATAATTTTTTTCCAGAGTTAGCACAGGTATTAACCTATGTTACTGTCATCGTTTTTTATTTTATTCTAAAATCCAACTTCGATTTCGTAAATCTTGTATTCGATAGATAATATCCATGTTGCAAGTTGCCATCAGCAATGAAATACGCTCCGACTTGCTTGGAAACGATAGAAATAAATGGTTATTCTTTTCATCGAATGTTTTCTCTAAGCCTCGAAAATTGCTGTCATTATTTTGTTTACGATTTGATTCTGTGTTTTACCTTTCCCGGAAAGTTATCTCTCTTTGGTCAAAATTGAACGGCAACTTTGCTTCGCTTGAAGATACCCGAGTTGGCGACTTCGAGCTATTTCCAAATTTTTTTTAGGCAACTCCATTTCACCGTCTAGATTATGCACTGATAATAAAATGTAAGTTTGTTTAACCCAATTTTGGCATTCTACCCAGTTTCAGGATTTTCAGAATGAAAGGCTGTACTTCTTTCCATTTGAAACAAAGGAAGTCATTTCATATCGTTACTGAAACATTTTGTCTCCATGAATATTGCGCATAAAAATATATATTTCAGTTATTTTATCAAGTTCTAGAAGTTTGGCAATATGATGACCTAGAAAATAACCCCATTCCGAAGGTGAGAGAAACAGCCCTGTTTTCTGACTTGTTTTAGCAACGTTGTGTTGAAATATCAAAGGCATTGGACAAATTATGTGGCAAAAGGTCTGAAAAAAAAAATGACTTGCTCCTAATACAGGGAGATAAAGTCATCATGCCATTCTTTGAGCCTCTGTTGATATACCAGCTTTAATCTGAAATAACACCATCTATATTTTTCATTGATTTAATTTCATGCATAAACCACTAATGCAAAATTGTACTTTCAACAAAATGATACGACAAAGCATAAAATCAAGGGTTTTATAGATAAGCAAGACTTGCTGATAAAAATAAAGTGTATGTTTAATCCTATGGGATCA
Source organism: Geukensia granosissima (assembly GCA_032357055.1). Taxonomy (NCBI): domain Eukaryota; kingdom Metazoa; phylum Mollusca; class Bivalvia; order Mytilida; family Mytilidae; genus Geukensia; species Geukensia granosissima. The sequence goes on along the minus strand of JAULBM010075979.1, from coordinate 12,969 downwards.
TTTATAATTTGTTGTGCAACATCTTGCGACTGTTGCATGAACATTGCATGACTACCACATGATGTCCCGTGATTTTTACTGAGATAAAACCATGTTAAGAATAAACACTCTGCAATATCTGGTGATGTTGCACAACAATCGCTTTTGAAGTATAAATGAGCCCTATCTTTTTTAATTGTTTTGGAGTTATTGTATATTGTTACTTTGAGATAAAAAATTTAAACACTTTATTTTAATATTTAAAGAATGGAGTAAAAATTTATTTATAGACTATACAGATGAAGGAAGAATCCCTCCAAGTTATCTGGTACAGGGGGCCAAGTCATTGGGATCACATCTCAAGTCGTGGACACAGAGGAAGGATGTAAGTCTATATAACACTCTTTGTCTTCGCTGTGTCTAACATGTATTTCTGTGATGGTGGAAGATGCCTAGATTCTGACACAGACTGACAATTTTTAGAGCAACAAGTTTAATATACATATGACAAATTATTCATGCTTTAGATGCTGAAATAATATTGACATGTCACAGAAGCACATGATTTCTAAGTTGTGTGGGGAGCAGGGGGGTCTGAGAAGCATTGTAAAAGATTATGCATACTGATGCATAGTTATAACAGTTCTTTTTATGTATTTTGAACTTGCTATGCTTTCATTTACCTTCTTGAGTATCCATGTGGTTTTAGTTATCTTATATCGGAAATTAACAGCCTCGGTGGTTTAATGGTTAGCATGCTCTCCTCGAGTTCGGAAGGTCATTGGTTTGATCTCTGCCGGGTAAAACCAAAGACATAAAATTGGTATTTGCTGCTTCTCTGCTAGGCACCCAGCTTTTAGGAGTAAGACCAAAGACTGGTCAGCCCAGAGTCAGAATAATGTGTTTGGGTAAATATGCATGTCTTCCTGCGGACTGTTGCTTTTGTGAGCTATTATGTTACAAATCTGGCTCAGCATGACAGCCTAGTACAAAGCAGGGTTCATTCATAATCTCCAATCATTAACATGTTTCGTCCTGAATATGCTTGAAATATTTGCCACTGGACGCTAAGCACCATTCAATCAATATATCGGAAATTAGATTTGAAATTTTCTGGTAATAAGGCAGTGTTTTATATTATTTCTTTCCTTGAGTACTTAAATTTAGGTTACTGCAGCCAGTTTTATATTATTTCATTTGTTGAGTTCTTAAATTTAGGGTGTTACTGCAGCCACAAACACCCGGATATTGATATGCAACAAAATATAGTGTTAGAATCAACAGTATGACATAGAAGTGTTTTTAAAATAATGAATCATTATTGTTTAATTGAAGATTCTAATGCAGATAAAATTTGTTGTTTGCATTTACATGGACATGCGTCTTTCATAGACAAAGGAAAAAGCTTTATGAAAACCAGCAGATAACTTTTTTATGAGAAAGTTTATTTCATCAAACATAATATTTAAAGTGCATCTTCAGACTCTAATTGATTATGGGAGAAATATCAATATGTTCATGAGCCATTAAAAATCAAGGGCAAGAAAAAGAGAGATATTAGATTTCTTCTTATATTCTATATTATTTTCCTGCAGTTTTTGCAGGTCATAGTTAATGAAAGTGGATGTGTGAATGACATCTCATTTTTCAGTGGCACAATCCTTCAATGTAGATTAACTTTACACACATAACTTCAAATTCATCTTAATTGATGATATCACAGATGTTTAAGAATTTTAGCTTAATTGCATTATGGAATGACTCTTATACTATTTTACCTATATTCATGTATTTTTCTTTTATCTTGATGCTGACTTTTCCAAACAGCTCAACAATCTCCATCTCGTGAGTTATTTAATTACAGGCATATATTTATCTTCATGTCTGTTGTGCTCGTGATTTGCTTATCTGTTTTTGTTTCCCTGGTCACATGTCTGTCATGTGCTAGTCATGTGATACTTACAACATAGCATGTGTTAACAGCCTGTAGTAACCTTTTGACTTTTTGGCAGGCTTTACACAGATACTCTTGCTATTAGATTTTAGATATCTATCTTTTTTGAAATATTTCTAATAATGTTTAGAATGGTGAAGATGGACACTTTGCTACAGCCTTTTGCAGTACTAATTTATATCAATATTAAACAAATATTTAAGTGTGATTGATTCGCTTGTAACTTTTATAAATACATTATATTCATGCCTAATATTACTATTTATAATTTTTTTATGCTGTGAAAACATTTTGTTTACTTCTTTTGTAGCAATACCACAAGTTTTCAAAAAAAGGACAGAATTTTTCCAACTATATTAAATGCTACACTGAAATCTTTCCTAATATTTGATGTTGTATCTGCACAAAACATACTCATTGAACATCACAGATATTCATTATGATATTAAAAATGGTCTAATCTTGGGCTTAAGAAATACAGTTGACACCTGTTTTGTTAAGAGAAATCGTTTTAATATTCAGTAATCAGGTGCAGAAAATAATGCAGTTGTATATAACATGCAGAGCATTTTCAGCTTCCAAAACCCAGCATAAATAATACACAAAGAATTTTGTTGAATATGTCTAAATAAAGATCACCATGATCTCAACTGTTTGGTAAATATTTTGTATGTTTGGGTATCAATTAATCAGCTGCCCTTTTACCACCAAGAGTTACTTAAATGACTGTGGAAACTTACAATTGTCACTTTAGGATTCCTTGATGTTTTATTATTAAATAACGGCTAATGCAAACATTGCTCTATTATTTTGATATTGGTAAGAAATTAATTTCTGAATGAACATATTGGATTCAAGTTGTTGAAAACTGTACATATATTCCAAGTACTGCATACAATAACTTTCTTTTCTTTAACAGTCTTGAAATTGAAAATAAAAACATATTTATAAGAAATAAATAAGATTATTTTATATAGTAAATCAAGAATATTCTCTAGTTTCCAAGATTCTATATACATTTAAAAAAAAAGTACTGTCCATGATTATTTTTGGTACTTTAAAAATATATAAAAGAGAGAGTTGCATAAAATCATATACTGGTATCTAACACCATAAATAAGTTTGGGTGAAGGTTTAAATTCATTTCTCATTTATATTTGCATGTGCTTAATGCTTTATTGGATATGCTCCCTTCCTTTAATATAAAATAATATGCTCCCATCCTTTTTGATATGAAAATAATACCAAACAAGAAGAAAGAATAACATTTGTTACATATTTTGTCTTTTGCAACATAAGTGATGTTTTTTTAAATGCAGAGTAAATATTATTGTACAGTAATATTATCATTCCCTGTTTACAGAATTCCTGCTGTCCACCCATCAGTCTGTAATAATGTTTTAATCAGTTTGATTTTTTCTTCTGAACAAGTATTTTGGTTAACATTTTTGAAACAAGTAATTGTCAACCTTTAGTATTCATGTTCAATTTAGGATTAAGATGGGGGATATTGAATCATATTAAATAAGGATTTCCCTATAAATCAACACAGCAAAATTAATATTGCATATTGATAATGAGAATTTTCTTTAATCCACACAGCAATGGACGTGAAATGAATTGCAGTGAAACTTTGTAGAGTAATCTTTAAAAGTTAAGGTTTATAGCTTTGTGCATCATGGTAAATTTTAGTCCAAAAAAGGGAAGTTACTTCATTTTCTATAACTTAAGGTAAATTGCTATGAAATTTTTCAAAATGAAGTACAATGCTGGTTTGTAAGACTCAGTTCCATCTTTATAAATCATTTAGCACAAACTTGCACAAGGTGGGGTGCACACTCCATTTAAGTCTAGTTTAAGTGAGATATCACTACTAATTGGGGAGGATGTGAGACATCAACCCATATAACATGATTTATTGTAAAGACTGAAGTAAAAGAATAAGGAAAATTCACAACTCCATATAAGGCCTGAATATTACCATAACATATAGTTTTCCTGCATTATTTGCCATTTCTCCTGCTTTAGTAATAAAATATGATTTCTTTGATTACGGGGACACTACTGGTATGATAAATTACTTCTTAGATTAAACAGATACTACCTGATTGTGTTTATTACAAATGCACCTTTAAAGCAATTTTTATAACAGAAAATAACTTTTGGTCAATTTTCTTCTCCTTTTCAAGAACTGCTTGACCTTTGAACTGTAACTTTAGAATGATTATAATATCCTTTTAAGACAGGGTACTGGTTATATTTGAGCAGCTGCAGATTTGAAGGTTCTTCTTTTGGTTTTGAAGGGCTTTATAATTAGAAAATACTAACTTGAGAAGTGACATTTTGTATTGTTATTAAATAATGATCCAAACTAGCAGTATGTTGTAATATATCGACCAAATATAAAATGATATACAATATAACAGTAAAAGAATTTTGTATCAGCTTTTATAGACTGCTTTGTAGTATGTGTATCTCTGCTATTTTAAGTAAAGAAAATTGTTACTGGTGACAAAGTGTTTAATGATTTATAGTTATAGTTCCTTCAAGGTTGGGCTGTCTGTAGAAATTTGATTAGTGAAATATAAATAAATCAAAATATTAATCTGTTCATTCTGAGTACATATGGTATTGAAGATCTGGGAGATCTTTCATAAGTATAAAAAATTCCAAACAGACATACAATTATTCAATTTCTCACACAAGTCTAAGTTATCCCAGATTTTTAGGAGTAAGGAACCTGTTTCTTCTTTAAACCTTTGAATATAAACTAAGCAAAAGATTTGACCTGATATGATTTTTTTTAAGTATGTTTGATGTCACAACATTTAGTTTGGTTACTTATGAGGCATTTTAAACATTATCATCTTTCATTGGAAAATCATTCAGGGATGGCCCTTTCTTCATGTGGCTGCCCTAGATGGAAGATTTTTTATTTGATAATTATCCATTGAAGGCAGCCACATGTAAGCCTACTTCACTGCATGGACTGTTTTCGATGGAATTGACACAAAAAGAAAAATAAATTTTCTTTCAATTCATATATTTTTCATGGTCTGGGTTTTGCTGTAAAGTTTTGTCAATTTACAGAAATACAGATGCATTAATTAAATTTTGATTTTCAGTATTCAATAACTTATTTGAAACCATAACCATTTCTGTAACTAATTTAGGCAATAAGCATAAACTACATTACTGCTGCTACTTATATAGAGATTAATGTTAGTCAAATTAATGTTTGTAGTTTGTAAAAGATGCCAAACATGACCTGCCAGAACATGTCAACTATGGTCGACTTCTAAAAGAACTGTCAAAAGAAGTCAAGTCTATTGAAAATATGGTAAGTTGTTACATATTAAAAAAATATTGCTCATGTATCAAAAATTGTTAATAAATGATGGTGGTCACCAAATGGAATGAATTGGACACCTTACCCTTACCACATAAAAGTGCTTTCAACAACCAAAGCATTTGATCAGATTTGTCATTTACCTGCCTGTGTTGGTGGCATTCTCCTTTTTATTTTTTGCCAATAAATATGACTTAAATATTGTTGAAAGTGGCATGGAGCTCTAATTAAGCAAACATGAATTTTGTCTGGTTTCTTAGTTTTCATGCAGTAAATCTTGAGAAAACTCATTAAATTTGTGAGAGAAGGATGGAAATTTATTATAATGGGTTACACAATTCAAAGAAAATCATTTTGATGTGTCTTATAATTTCAATTATTATTTCATTACTGATTTAATTTGACTAAGAAGTTTGAATTTTGAAACTGAATAATTTTTACAGATTGCCACTAAATTCACTGTTTGATTGTAAAATAAAAAATCTTTCTGTTTTGTGTAGGTGAAAAGCAGCCCTGTGAAAGTGAAGGGTGAGAAGATCAAGAAAAAGAAGAAAAACATCATGCCCACACCTAAACAGATGATGAATATAGACCTGTTACATCAACATACACAGGAAAAACTCCAAGAAATGCAGCATGAACAGAAAATTGGGGTCTATAACTTCAAAGTATGTCGTATGTTGAAAATACTTTGTATCAAATACGATAAAAAAATGAGAAAATTTATCTTGTGCATGCCCTCATCATGCAAATATTACATGCTTGGACATGTAGTTTTACATGAAGCATCAATAAATCAATCTAATGTGTAAATAATTTTATTCTACCTTTATCAGTTCAGAATAAAATTACTGGATCAATTAACTAGGAGTCACAGTGTTCTTGATCTTCTTTTGCTCCCCAAACTTGTACAATTTTTTGTGCTGCAGTGCTAGTTTTGTGCTCTTGAATGAACTATATTTTTAGCCCACATAGCCCAAAAAGTCATGTGAGCCATTGTCATTACTTTGCATTTATTGTTCATTGTCTGCCATCCATCAGCCTATAATTTTGAGGAAATGGTCAAAGGGCAGTCTTTTGCAAAATTTTGTTTGCCAACACCATTTGCTGCTGTTACAGAAATTAAAAAAAGATGATGATATAATATAATATAATTATAAATATTAAAATAATGGAGCCAATTGCAACCAAACCTGGTGTAACAACCCAATGTAGTGTTTGCCATCGTAATCTGCCATGCAAGATGGCTCCCACAGAACTTGGTTTAACATACCAGTAGGAACCTATGGAAAATTCAAAATAAAATTCAACTTGTCAGAAACTACTGAGCCAATTGCAACCAAACCTGGTGTAACAACCCTTGGTCCTCTACCAATGTAGTGTTTGCCATCACCATCTGCCAAGCAAGACGGCTCCCATAGAACTTGGTTTAACATACCAGTAGGAACCTATGGAAAATTCAATACAAAATTCAACTTGTCAGAAACTACTGAGCCAGTTGCATACAAACATGTCTTTTACAATGGTCTGCTATATGGCATTACCTTGTACCATCCAAGATGGCCACCACAACCTAACTGGGTTAAAAATATTGGAAATTCAATTTTTTTTAACTACTAAGATAATTGCTATCAACTGTATTATAATGGTCCTTACATGGTCCTCTACTAAAATAATGTGATGTATTCTGGCTCACTGGCTAAAATGGCCGCCACAGCTCAAATTAGTCCTAGGGGTAGCTAACTTCAAAATTTATTTTCATGTCTCAAACTTCTGGGCTAGTTGCAGCCAAACTTTGGTGGGATGGTTCAGAAATTTCTTCTAGCATCCTGGCCTGGCAACCAACATCACTGCAACGGCTTAAGTTAGTTAAACACAGGCTTAGAATTCTAGACTGAAACAACTCTTAGCAAATTGATTAGATCCAAATATAGGAAAATGATGGTCCTGCATTATTCCTGGCAACACACTATGGTCCAATGTGGAATCACTTTCAGGTGTGCAATATAGATTCCTGGAAGTGTGCATTATAGACTCCTGGAAGCCTCCGGTTTATCATTTGAAACAATTTAAATAAATAAAATTAGTAATCAGTGAATGAGAGAACAAAAACTAACCTTGTTATAGTTGATAATCTTATAATCTACAGTTGAGATTCAATTTTAATGTGGTATTGCCATTATAGGAAGAGGAAGATGAAAACACTCCAGCATCATTAAAGGTCAGAATACCAAAAGCTGGGGCATATATGGAAAGTAAACAGGAAGTAAAATCAGAACCAGATGATCTATCAGGGAAACCAGCTTCAGTTGGTCTAAAACTCAAAGTGTCGAATGGAAAGATTATTAGGTAAGGAATTACTTTGTAAGGAATTATTTTGATAAAAAAAGCTACTTAATAAAATATTTATCATGTGAATGTTTAGATACTGTGAATTCGTTTATTTTTGTTGAGATAAATATTGGGGAATAACAAGAAAAGACAACTCGGTGGGTTGGTAAATTTGTGTTACAGGAATTTTGAAGAAAAATTAATTTTAGGATTTTTAAAAATTAACTCTATGTTTTTGATAAAGCAAAGCTAATGGTGATTTAATTTTCTACTTGCACAGGAATGGATTTCATTATAAAACTGCTCCACTATAATGTTTTCTGATAAGGTTCTGCTGAGACTGTTTTCTGTTAAAAGTTAAAGCGGTTTTTTATTTGGACTTGTCTTGCCATTCAACATTTCTGCTCAACCCCATTTTTTTACGTGCAAAAATCTCTAAATTTTATTGAGATTTTTGTAAAAATCATTTGTCTGTAGATTTATCACAAACAACTTTACAACTTCCCAACAGAAACTAGCAGAGACCCTCAATCCTTTGTCCCATGGTCTAATGGGTTTTGTTACATTAGACTGAAGGTTCTTAAATAAGTGGATTTGTCAGCCCACAAAAATTGAATTAAATGTGTTTAGTAGAAAATTGTAGAGACCTTATTTTCCTATTTTATTGCATATTCTGTCAACAATTAATATTTTTCATACAAAAAGCCATGTTTGTTCCTTGTACTTATGATCTTTCAGACTTGAATGAAGGTATACTTAATAATGATCAAATTCAATATTTGGATCTTATGTTTTTGTAGTGATATAGGTAAAAAAGTTCAGGGAGCAAAGACTTTCCAGCCGTTGGTTGGAGATGATGGTGCTGAAGAGGACAGTGATACCGACAATCTGGTTGTGGATGAAAATCCTCGTCGTGGAAAACGTGCACCAGGTTCACCTTCTGCTTCAACTATGAAACCAGGATCTCTAAAGCTAAAATTATCTTGTAAGTATTTCTGAATGAATCTGAATACTTAACTTGATATACATGTAATTATGTAAATATTTTATCTTGACTGCTGATTTCCTTTTTATTGTCAACAACCTTTTTAAAGTTTACATGTATATATAGGAAACAAAATATAAAGTTTTGGCTCCGTATGAAAATGTGCATGAGGAAAGGTTAAGGTAAAAATAAGAATTCCACATGATAATGGTTTTCCTATGTTTTTTTAGTTCATGGTAAGCCAATGCCACCAGGAACATCTAGTCAGGAAAGCAGTCAAGAATCTGAAGCTACAGCCAGTCAAAGTGAATCTGAGGGTCTAGAGGATCGGACAAATTTGCCAACTATACGAGGGGGTCTGAATGGTAGTATAGCTGACATACTAGAAGCTAGTGGATATGGTACTGAAACCACTTTCACTGTAGATGAAGATGTTGGGTAAGTTCTGTTGAAATATACCATAATTAGCTTCATATAATACACATTTATACTTAAAAAGCAGGGCATTTTCATTCCCAAAATCTAGGAAAAAGTCTAGTTCATATATTATTATGTGCTGAGACTTTTGTTAGGAATCATCACGATCAAACAAGTTATAACTACTGTTAAGTAAAAATATTTTTTGTTTGGCTGATTGAGGCTTCATTCCTTTTAATTTGACTGTTAAACCAACTTCTAGTTCAAAAATAAGCTTAAAGAATTTGAAGAAAATGACAACTAATATGACAGTGCTATAAAAATATCTTACTGCCTCGGTGGTGTTATGGTTAGCGTGCTCGCCTCAAGTGCGGAAGTTCGTGCGTTCGATCCCCAGCTGGGTCAAACCAAAGACATTAAAATTGGTATATGCTGCTTCTCCGCTAAGCACACGGCATTTAGGATTAAGAGCATAGGCTGGTCAGCCCAGAGTCTATAGAGAATAATGTGTCTGGGTAAAGTGGCACGTCTTCCTGCCGACTGTTGCTTTCCTGAGCTAGCATGTTAAAAATCCGGCTCAGCGTGTCGGTCTAGTACAATGAAGGGTTCATCATCACTCATCATTAATATGCTCTGGTCCTGAATATGCATGAAATCTTTGCCACTGGATGTTAAGCACCATTCAATCAATAAATAAAAATATCTTTCTGAGTTTGGTCCTGAACAGCAAACCTGTGTTAAATTTATCTGCAGAGAACTGTTTTTTTACTAAAAAAAAGCTGGTTATCAGCTACTTTTTTAAAGGTGTCAAACAGTGGCATTTTTAGCAATTTTCTTAATAAATCTTAAAAGCTAACTGGATCATTTTCTTTATAAATCTTAAAGGCTAACTGGATAATCCTTGATACTAGCATACTTTGAAATAGCTAAAATTTGATGCAGTTTACAGTTATTGAGTTATTGGAATATTTGTGCATACATCTATTGTGAAATATTATAGGCGAGCATCACCAAGTATGAGAGAAGCTATTCAAGGAATGCTGTCTATGAGTCAGATGAATGAAATTGAATTGTTTTCAAAAGGTGGTAAATCAAGACAGCATCAGAGATCACAACTAGTAGATGAAGAAGAACGATTACAACATTGCTATAAGGATGATGAATTCAGTGGGTTTATATTTTTAATCTTTTATAAAAAACGAAAAAAGCCTTTAGAATTTTAAAAAAGAGCCAATATTTCTAATAGCAAATGTTAAAGTGAAATCTGTCCTGAAACATTGAGTTTGAGTATTCCCTCTATTCTACAAAGGGCAAGAAATATTTATTTCATATGTCCTAAGTTTTTTTTTTTCATTTTTGTACATTTTACTGTTTATCCCCGTTTTCTATATTGTACATTTTACTGTGTCATTCTTATATGTTTCTTTCATGAGAGTGTTGATAATAAAATGATTTGCTATTTTTAAATATTTTATTTCCAACAGTTTATCCAGACCTTGAAATGTCTGATGAAGAAGATGGTGTAGTGAAATCTAAGTCCAGGAATGACGATAATTGGAATCCTAAAGGTATCATTGTTTATTTCCTGATTGTTATTTAACAATTGGCCCTTCCACTTTTGATTTTTACTTCTTTACATGTTATAGAGTTTCCAACTGACTTATTGTACCATGTAAAAAATATATGCTCTTATTAATTTTCAGGTAATGGGATGTATGTTGGAAAGATACAGTTTACATATTTCCAACATTGTAACTTGTTTTATTACCAGATTATCTTTGGCTTATCAGTGTTCATTACGCCATGAATTGTATATTACATTTGGTATATAAAATTATCTAGAAATTCAACAAGTTTGCCTGTTCCTCTTATTACTTGCCCATAGCATGTTTGATATTAAGCATGTTTGCAGTTAAAATTGGCTTTTGACTATTTGTTTATAACATATGTAAGATCAGGATCCTTCCTTTCAGGCATATATTCCATATTCTTTCTTTAAATATATGTTATTCTGCACTATACTGATATATTGGTTTTCCTAAGGATAAATTTTCATTAAGAAAGACCTCATATTTATTTTATTGTAATTTTCATTATTGTTAATAACAATTAATGAAACTGACATTAATTTACATATCCAATGTCTTCTAATTATGCCCATGTAAAGCATCATATATAGTTTATTCTTATATCCTATGTCACAGTTTGTTGGAGCGTGTAAAAAGATTGTGAAAAAAAAAAAATTTGTTGATTAAAAAAAGTGCAAATAAATTGCAATAATACTTTTAAGAAATCATGATTTTTTTAAGCTTCGCCAAGTTTTTAATTCTCTACAGGGATTTTACATTATAAAATTAGCCATTTGTTTACCGGAAGTTGTTCTTTGCATCTTGGAGTACACATTGTCAATGCTGCGTAATAATTAACTTAACTAGGATAAAGTAACCTGCAAAAATGCATAATGGCCTGCCTGAAGGGAATTTTAAATGTACCAGGTAATTTTTCTGATATGTATCACATGTGGTACTCTGAATAAAAAAATGAGTGCAATTTTTCAAGATATTTAATCTAGGTTAAGCCATAGCCCTCCTGCCCAAAACAAAGATGGCCAACCCTCAACGTTAAATCCCCGTACAGAAGTTCAAGGGCAAATAATAGTATGTAAAATTCTTTTGCACAGTGTAAGTTCTTGACCATTAACTGTGGGTTAATTCTTTCTTTTCATTTATAATAAATACAAATGAGGAAATGCACATATAATTTAATAAAGCCCGAAATTTGCACTCCAGAAAAGCTTGACATAGAGTATAGAAAGCAAATGTTAAATGGGACTCTTACTAAGATGATATTATTACTGTTTTAATAGCAAGAGTGCAGGTTACTGTTCCCAAAAGTGACCGGCCACACAGAGAGGGAGTACGTAAAGAGGCAGTTGAACAGATATTAGCTGCTGCAGCAGCCAAACCAGCAGCTGTACAGGTATACTATTACAATCATCAGTGACATATACATATTTGAATGTTATGCTAAGGTTAAAGAATATTGTATGGTGTACTACAGATTATAAATTCCTTTCAAACCATACTTAAGATTAGTACAGAGGACAGATATACCACAAGCATCAGTTTATGTATGACACAAGCAAAATAAGACTATATAGGTTCCTTAACAAGTGACAATTAAATATATGGAATCTTCCATGAGTGTGTAAAATTCCATTTTTTCCCTAGTGGAGCAAAGCAGAATGGAAGAAAACATTTAAATTTCTCACACTAGTGGAATTTTCCTAGATCTTCAATATTCCCAAGTTTAAGGACCTATTTATTCTATAAAAACTTAACATTTATATTAAGGATTGAATCAACTGGACAAATGGATATCCTTGGATATATGCTCATTGACTGACTCAAAAATAAAGTGTATAAAGAACTTGCTTAATTATTATGAAACAATAATTCTTTAATAAATATCTCTATTAAAATGATACAAATTGTGAATTTAACCTGAAAAAATGTACTATTTTATGCCAAAGGTGATTAAATTATGTTAACCCAATTAGCTGATTGGTTCAGCCATGGGAGACCGGGTTGTGTGAAGTTTTTCTCCTTTGGACTGTCTCCCTCATTTAGTAAACAAACATGGAAGTGAACTTTGTTGTTGATATATGAAGAGAATAGTTGTTCAGTAGAATCATAGTCTTCTGAACTTATCTGTGGAGGTCGCATGTTTTTAACTATAGGCTATCTGACTTAAACCATTATGTGAGCATATTGCAACCTCTCCCAGGAATTTGTCTTGAAAGCTATATCCATTCCTATACCGATTGTGACCAACATCGATTGTGATTATACCCCAGCTTTGACTACTGAGTAACACTACGGGTGCCACTAGTGGAGCAGGAGTTGCTTACCCTTCCGGAGCACCTGAACTCACCCTGGTTTTTGTAGGGTTCGT
>JAULBM010075869.1:0-19704 GCA_032357055.1 Geukensia granosissima | reverse complement strand
TCGAGTATTTTTACATCCCGCTCGAACTAACGGACGCCCCTTTAGCAGGAGTTCTACCTGCAGGCGGAGAAACCGAACGGCCTATTTTTATACCCCGGCCGCCCTCGGGGAGGACTACAATATTAAATTGAAACCCAACATCTTAATTTCATAAATGATTTCTTTAAGGTGTTTATGAATTTCTTGTAATTTTAAAATTCGTATGCCTTTTCCACATTTAAGTTTAACTTGGGTTTCTTATCTATGTTTTATGTCGTTTTGACACAGGTTAAAAGGAGGATAGGGTGTTCACAAACGTGTTTAAGAACGCCACATACTAAACGTGCCTTTCCCAAACCAGGACTACAATAAAGGTTCATAAAACATAGATTAGAAACCCAAGGTAAACTTAAATGTGGAAAAGGCAGACGAATTTTAAAATCACAAGAAATTCATAAACACCTTAAAGAAATCATTTATGAAATTAAGATGTTGGGTTTCAATTTAATAAGAGCTCGATTGTGTGACATCATTTTCATAGGGTACAATATTAAATTAAGTTCTCGTCTGGAGGCCACGGTTGATGATCGTATATCTGCAACAATTGTCAACACATTGTTAGCATTAGAAAGATAAAAGTGCTGTAAATTTCAAGTAGACTGTACAACATGTCGCCAAGCAGGTAACAAAAGTTAAATATCCAGAGGTTCCCACAAGGCCTTAAACAAAGGTAGGATACAATCAATCGAGTAAGCAAAATTTGAAATGAATGGCTAAATACACAAATGTTAATAAGTGAAAAATTAAAATTATAAGCTCCCAAGAGCCTGTGATTGCTAACCTGTTTAAAATTTTACAGTAGTGGGCATGCATGTTAGTTGGTTGCAAGCGCTATTTCAGATGTGACAATTTTTCAGCAATAAAAACGTTAACCAAGTCCGGCCATGATGATTTCTACGAGATCGAATAAACTTTTCAAAAGGGTCATCCAAGGACCACTCCAACAATTTTGATTCGATTTGGTTCAGTTGTGTCACAGAAGTGGATGAGAATGTAAAAAACTTCCCAGATGGCTCAATGTTTATATAAGTCTGACAGTGGCAGCCATACTTGATAGCTTATGCGTAAATTTTAAAGGAGTATTATAAGAATCACTCTGTCAAAATATGGTTCAAAGTAGCTCCATGTTCTCCGAGAATTTGATTAAAGTTTTAAATTCCTACAGAGTTCATTGTTATTTTTTTCTGGCTGTAACGGCCAGTTTGAATGGTGTTTTGGAAAACCAAACACTACATCAAGGGGAGCATCCAAGGATCAATCCACATAATATTCGTTTAAACTGGCACAGCAAGGTCAGAGGAGTTGACGAATATGAAAAATTCCGTAGTCTTATGGTTAAACTAAGTCCAACAGTGTCGGCCATGTCGTCTCGCGTTACGGAAAATCAAACACAAATTTGACAATGAACAATCCAAGGACTTTCCACCGAAGTTTGGTTTAATTGTCTCCGTGTTGTCAGAGAAGCTGATGAAAGTGTTAAAATTTCCATAAGGTCCAGTGCTAAACCAAAACGGGCCATGGCTGCTATATTGGACTGGTTCCCGGGAAAACATAACATAATTGTAAAGATGCTATTTTTTAAAAGAGAAGAAAATACAATAAAACATAGCACAGTTAAAGACATACTGTAAATATCACACACAAAAAGCATACAATTTTCTCCGAAAAAAACCTGGCTGTACAATAACATTAATATAAAAAACAACTAATAGAGAGGTTCTCTCGCAGTTTTTACTGAGGTTAGTATGCTGTATAGTTTTAAGTTTAAACATTTTAGGCTTTAACGGAGAAGTCATATGTATGTATCGCGTAAGGACTAATGTTAAATTATTTAAACGTTTTTTTGCTGACGACTATATTGAATAAAAGATGTTCACCAAATATATAGGCACACCACTTGCCATGCAAGGACACTTAGACGCAAACTGGATTATTCACTTCCACTGACGGTCATCTTGAATTACAAAACATGGACAGATCAGCAACAACGTAACAAAACTTTTATTTAAAAACCACCGGCACAATGCCTCTGCTGATGGACATAAGGTCCCTGGGGGTATCTACCAACCCAATTTGATAGATCGGTACGAAATATCCATTTCACAAATGACAATGGATATCTTCCCACTGTCGTGACTACAAATCCTTTCCTATGACTATATAACATTGATTGTGACTAAACACCGATTTTGTCTGCTGAGTTACACCGGTAACACTAGTGTAGCAGGAGTTAACTTTGTTCATCATGAAACCTCTAGGGTATATTGGGTATTTTTTTATAATGTTTTATAAACACGTGTACAAATTTAGAAACTAAGTTCGGAGCCAGGAGGGGAAGGGGGCGGGCCTCCTTTTCAAAATGCAAAAATAATTTTTAGCACTTGTTTTGCATGCACGAAAATTTATGTATTGGCAGATCCCCTTTTCATAAATCAGATCCACTTATGTACGAGTATGTATTTGAAAGTGGCCACCTTTACAAAATTCTGGATCCGCATCTCGAAACCGAGATACTTCGCACAAGAATTAAACTAAGACAATAAATCTGACACACAGATGCAACAAATCTTGTCAACACCCTTTCAGAGAGCTGCAGTTTATCTTACTTCCAATGTACATAACGGATGCAGTAAATCTGGGAATTAATGCATAAAATTCCAGGTCATAAATGGACACCTAAACTTTCTTACTCACATGTAGACGGTTGCAGTTAATCTACCCATGGGTATATCTAACACTACAAATACATCAGAAACTAGTTAAAATGTAAAGGTGCGACGAATCTTGTCCATTCACACACATTTAGCTGCAGTGGATCTTACCCACTACCTCACTGATAGCTCCAATGAATCTAACTCATTCCCAAAACACATAGTGGCTGCAGTGAATCTTGTAAAGACATAAAACATATAGATCCTGGTCATAAATGGAAACCTCACTTATGTTTATTACAAAAAAAATAAATCTTTTCATGTATGTTTGGCATATGGACATGGACTTTTCCCACTCCTATGTAGACAGCTGCAATAAATTGTAACCGCTCCCACTTATACAGTTGCACTGAATCTGACACATTCAAATGCAGATAGCTGCAATAAATCTGATATGCTTCCTAAAATACATGTTGAACAATGAACAATGTTAAAGAGATATAATAAATTTTAATGTTGTATGTACATAAGGAGTGGCCTCTCATCAATAGCATTAGAACCAAAATATATAGAAAACATAGGAAGTCCGAGATCCAAATATAAGAAGTACACAAATCCAAATAAATCGAAATAGAAGGCCAAATTCAGCGGTAGGGACTAATTCTATGTGCAATATGTTTTGAATCCTTTCCGCGTTTTCAGTGCTAATGCATCAAAATGTCTTTCCAACATTATTTGATAATTTCCGAGTGTGTATAGCTGCAATGAATCTTGCTCGCTCCCATGAATACAATTTTAAGGGATCTTGGCCACACACTTGAAGAGAGTTGCATTGAATCTTACCACTCCAAATACCGTATAGCAGCATAAGGCGGATCTAGACTTTTAGAAAAGCTGGCCCACTTTCCAACACGTACTCGCACAAAAGTGGATCTGACTTTTAAAGGGGAGCCTGCCAATACATATTCGCCTGCATGCAAAACAGTTGGTAAAATAATTTTTGCATTTTCAAAGGGGGCTCGGACCCGCTGGATCCGCCCCTGACGGTTGCAATGAGTCTTGGAAATATGGGTCCAGATAGACACAAGTTTATGGGTTAGTACAAACAGAAATTGAATTTTTAATGCAACTGAGAAGTAAGACCTTGCAAACACAGCAGTTATTGCTGTTATATTAAAAGTGCAATTGTTCTCTCTGTTTTCATCCGTATATTTTATTGTAATGAAAATGAAAATGGTTCAATGTCTTAATTCCAAAAGAATCATTTAGTTAAATGCTGCTTACTCTGAAAGTAAAAGATAATTAGTTTTACTATGAAAGGAGAAACAAGATAACACATTTCTCTATTTATTTTAGAGTATTAAACTATTTACAAACAGATCAATATTTTAGGAAAACACGAAATTCTAATCAATTTGTACCTGGACTACACGTTGCAAATTTCCTATACACCTGAACATTTGTGACAAAGTGAACATTTTATCGATAAGCGCGACTTATCAAATACTTTATATTAAACATGAATATTCATTTTACGAACGACCCAACCTTATATCAAAGTTCGCTCTTGGCTGTAATCTTTCTCAGGTGACTAATTTCTAGAAACTGCAATAGCTTGTAGTTAGTTAATCTTTTCGATCATCTAGTGAGGCACATATGGCCATCATGTTTTACTATATACAACGAAATTACATGTGATTTAACATAGGATTAAACCATGGGAGAGTTGAAATTTCACCAAGCCGCTCGAGACGGCTATTTGGATTTACTCCGCAGTGCCACAAGAAAGGATTTAAATAGTCCAGATGAGGATGGGATGACTGCCACCCTCTGGGCGGCATACTCTGGTAATTTAGATGCTCTGAGACAAATAATTGGACGAGGGTACGTATAAACATATAGTCAAATATCAGTTGTAGGAGACCATTGGCCTCTCTTTTACGGGGGAAAAATAATATATACAGGGTTTCGAGCCAATTTTTGTCCAGATCTCTCGCCTTTATCAAAAAGAGTATTATGGGTACCCCCTTTTGGGAAAGTCTGGATAAAACAACTAATTAGAATTTAAGCTGTAGTGAAATTTGACGACAAATAGGTTTCATTTATATACGAAAGAAGGAACCGGCGGGAAACTTCGAAAGAGGCTTAATTTAGAGAAGAAACTAAAATACATCTTCGTGTCCATTACATGTTTATGAAAAAAATGAAAAGAGTATATTGTACTAAACATTTTTTCTCAATACAGTCCGAATATAGTACTCAACATTCTTCTTATTAAGCCAATGTATATATGTGAGCAGAGGTGGTTCTAGACTTTTGGAAAGGGGGCGGGCACTTTTTGTGGGCCTCTTTAATCACCAGTTTTCACGATTTCTAATAGAGATTAAGACCAAAATTAACCAAAAACTTGTCAATTTTTATCATTTTTGCGTTTCAAAGAGGGGGGCTTGGATTCGAACCTGGTGAGGTTTTGCTGAACATTTAGAAGATTGGGCGTTGGTAGAAACGAATTTTATTTGAAATATCCACATCAAAACTTTTATCGTATTTTATGAATATAATTTCCTCACTTCCAGACTACTTTTAAACATGTCATAAAGTAATAAATAGTTGTGAAATCATCCACTTCTCGGTTTGAAAATGACCGTTTTATCAGAACATAATATTCTGTTCGAAATAGCACAAAAATCGCCCAGAAATATATTTATTGTATCTATTTATTATATTGCTTGGAATTCACTTGTATGTATGAGATTTTTTTGTCATGAATATTTACACCATATTCCCCCTTTTTCTTTTGAATTATCTCATTTTACTTTTTATGTAAGAATTCAAACTTTTACAATTACATATCATAATGTCAAAAGTACCAGACACCAATTTTCTTGTGAACCATAATAGATTTTATTCTAATATAATCACACTATTTTGAGGAATATTGCATATTGTTTTGCAGGCTTGTTATGGTGAATTTATAATACCTAGCTCTACCCCAATCACTTCTGTCATATTGTACAGGGGCTTAAAACATGGTATTTTATAAAAAAGTATGCTCGAGTTTATAGAAGACATATCTGTACCTTTGACACATTTTATAACCTATACATTATATTAAAACATAAATATGATGAAAATTGCCATTAGAGAATTTATCAAACGAGTAAATCTCTGCTGGAGGCATATCAAATCATTGTTAATATCAGCTACAATTTTATTGTTTTTGGTAACAGTGTTGAAGTACAATGGTTAAGTAATATGACAAATGTTTTAGAATAGAATAACCCCTCCAAGATAAACCACAATATTTAGCGACAAACCGTGCGGATGCAAATCAAAGTTAAGAGCGTGTATGGTTGTTAAAATATCACGGTGACTTATAATATTCGCCTGTTGACTTCTGGCTTCCGTCGGGCCGCTATGGTCTTCAAGATATGTTTGTAGCAGGTAAAAGGCCAGTTAGTAGGCCGGAGCCATCGTCATCGGAACCCCATTTTTACGTTGGATATTAAATTACATACCAAAATCCAGCGACGAACGGTGCAGATGGAATTCGAAGTTAAAATAATAGGGTTACACTTAACAAAACTAAGACCTTTTGTTATCCATTTTTAAAGATGTGATTCCTTAATTTGATATTGTATTCATGGCCATATTTATATTCATTTTATGTATTGAAGATTGTTTCTGTATATTTGAGGTCATTTTTGGTTTGAAATGAAACTTGAAAATGTATATACACACTAATGGAAATAACTACCGCATGGAAAAAGAAACCAAAAACACTTTGAATTTTGGTTTTTAAGGTGGTCGTTTTTAAATGCACCCGAAAATACCCATGAAGGGTTTTGTAGTTGGGAAAGACCATATTTCATCTCCAGATATTATTTACTTATGAAATCTATAATATTATGATAAATATTTTATGTTTTAGGGACGGATTATATTGTTTCCAACCAAGCTAGTTGTCAGATTTGAAGGGCCTTTGTTGCCTGCTGGCAAATATTTGTTTTAGATAAGGTTATGAGTTATTGAGGACAAATTTTCAGTCTTTCAATCGATTTAAGAAACCTTTTAAAATGTGCATGTCGACCATTATAGCCTTCTTGAAAGCAGATTCTTAAGGATCCAAGATATTAAATATGCTTCTCAAGAGAAAGGTTTTATAGGTCATATAAATTTGGCACAATAACAAATGCAATATCTACATTCGTATGTCTATAGATTTTCTGAGTAGCAAATCTTTCAAAAATACTCCAATAACAAGAAAATTTGAATATTACAAATAAAAATCTCATTTTCTATGGACCAAATCCTTACATAAAATTTGGGCCTTTTTAAATCTTGTGCATTGGCAGGAGCAAAGCTAGGCACCACTTTAAAATTTACGTATAAACCAGTCATATTAATATGACTGAAGGCGTTCTTTAGTACCGACTTTGTCCCTCTTTCTTGTAATTTACTAAAAAACTATACTGTCATCAAAAAATTACTCGTGCTTAGTGTCGCTACCTTTTTTTGTTATTTGCATATATGTCTTCTTTCCTAGCTCTACTAATGATATCTTGCTGGACATGTTTTTAATGATTGTAAAACGATGTATTATCATCAGTTTTTGGGTTTTTCGTCCTCAAGAGGTAAATCCAATGCAAGATTTTTAAAGCTAGGAGTGGAGATGAACGCTCACAAACATTTTAAACACCGCCACATACTTTTTGTGCCTATCCCAAACCAGACCTTTGACCTCGATATTCAGGAGTCGGCACATGTTGTTATTTCTACGACCGGCTAAAAATTAAAGTTTAATAATATATCTTTCCAAATCAGTAAAAATAAGCTTAGAGGTAGGGTGGTACATTAAAGTTGAAAATTAACCTCTTCAGTCACTCCACTACGTTGAGCATTTGATATTTCTTACTGTTACAAAAGGCGTTGTGCAAGGTTCAATTAGAAAATTTTATGGTATAGGGTGTACTCGGGGAGCAAGTTTCGGGTAACAAATCGTGATGTTAGTCACTTTGACAGGTGCGCTCGGGAAACTAACTTCAGATGGAAAGAAAATACTCCAGTCACTAATTACTTATAAAGATTGTCTGTAAATATTCTCACAACGAATTCCTGTTGTGTTGTTATGTTACGTTTGGTAAAACAAATATGTTTGTTTAGTCCAGTAAATTGGCTTTCCATGCATCACACATATACAGGAATCTGGGAGGCGTATGACGTAACAGGGTAATGCCGGTTCAAAACTAACAAAATACGGGCCTTATGAAATTAAATCCGCCAGTAAAGTAAAATGTACACAAAAGGTCATACCACAGGTCATAGATTTAACCTATGTATGATATGTGGATCGTATCTTTCTTTCAAATACATGTATATTAGAATCAAACATGTTATTTGACCTAAAAATGCCAAGTGAGCTTTTGCCATTGTTTGGCGTCCGTCATCCGTCCACAATTAAAAAAACCTTCTCCTCTGAAAAGGCTCGCCAAATTTAGACCAAATTTTCGTGGAATGGTCCTTGGGTGGTTCTCTACCAAAATTGGACTCGCCTTCCAAGAAGGCCACCGTTACTAAAAATAGAAAAGTGTTAAAAAATCTTGATTGAAAATACTTAGTAAAATGCAACTAAACTTTGGTGTTGTTATCCTTACATGGTCCTCTACCAAACAGTCTCCTGCATCCTCGCTAACTAACAAAGGTGGTCGCCACAACTGAACGTATTTTAATAACTAGGACCCTATGGGAGATTAACTTAAAAATCTTCTTGCCTAAAACGATTGAGCAAATTGTAACCAAACTTTATTTTAATGGTCCTTAAAAGGCCTCTACCAAAATTGAGTCTAGCCTCCCCGACAACCAATCAAGATGACCGCCATTGGCAAAATTTGTTTAACAAGCCCTATGGAAAATTCACCCAAAAATCTTCTTGTCAGTACTATACTAACTGTGCTAGTGTAACAAAACTTTGGATAAATAGTCCTTTTGTTGTCCACTAACAAAATTGTGTCCTGCATCCCTCCTCCCCCAAACCAAGACGGCTGAAGTTACTAAAAAAGAAAAGGGGCTGCAATTCTAAATATCTTTCTTGTCTGTTACAACCGAGCCAGTTGTTGCCAATGATATCTTGCTGGCCAAACGCCTTTCCCGCCACTAACCAAGATAGCTGCCAAGGTCGAACTGAGTTTAGCAAAGGACATTATTGAAATTTTGTTGAAATGTTTCCAAAATTATGTTCTGCATCCCTGCCTCAGCCAAACTTTTTGTAAAATAGACTCTTAGGGAAATTCACTTTAGAATCTTCTAGTATGAAATTACAAAGCCAATTGTCTTTTACCACAATTTCATACATTGTCTTTTACCAAAATTTCATACATTGTAATTGTAACATTTCCTACTGCCAGGGACCAGTAAGGAGTCTCTGTCAGTTGAGCTATACAGCCTGTCGGGATCCTCCGGAACAAATATAGATGGTTAGAATTGAATTGGTCTCTTGTGTTTGATACCAAACGAGCAAAGGCGGAACCGGACTTTTGGAAATGGGGAAGCACTTTTTGTGGACCTCCTGATTCATCAATTTTCTTGATTTCTATAATGAATATTAAAACCAAATTTTACCACAAACTATTTCTTTTTATCATATTTGTGTTTCAAAAGGGGCGGGCCCCCTGCCCCTGGATCCGCCCCTGAAGAGTGCATGTAAGACACCAGATGCTTATTTATAGGGGCGGACCAGATTTGCGCCATCGAAAATGAACAAAGAATGGTTTTCCTTCATTTTGAGGAAAAATGCCAAACTCCCTCGCCGAACATTTTTACTGACTACACTCTAACCCCCAGATCTTAAATCAGCTCCTTGGAAGAAAAGTTCAAAAATATCCCATTACTAATCAGGCCGTTGTTCATAAACCTTTCATTTATTCCTAGGATTAGTTGGAAAAGGAAAGTTTACAAACAATGTCAATGAAATAAATTGACAATATTTAAATATTGGAACACGAGTTTCTGACCAGAAATAAGTTGGAGCACTATCAACTTTTATCCGAAATATTCTATTTACGGAGAAAATAAATCATGCCCTTTCTGCGAGATTATCAGTGTAGTATTCAATATATATTGAAATCTTTATTTTCCAGTATATATACAAAGATATGTTATAAATTACAAATTTAAATTCGAGGCAGCAAAGTCGTCCAAAATTTCTTGGTTACTAAAACATCAAAGAATATTTGAATGTTGAATAAATATTATGGCACACCTTCATAAAGACCGATAAGTATAAAGTAGGGTAGATTTGACACCTGACAACCCCGCATTTGAGAAACTCGGATGGAGGAGATATGTATAGGTTTTAGCCCTGCTATCCGATCATTTTCAGTATTTTTGGAATAAATTGTTTAAATTACGAAAATACCTCGCATTTGAGAAACTCGAAAAAAAAATGACTGCATGAAACAGTCACGATACAAAATTGGAGACAAAACACATTGTTTTTTTATCTTTGCGTATCAAAATTTAAAGAAAGAAAAATATGTACATTGAACATATATATTCAGTTTATCTTTATATGGATACAAAGAGTTATTTCTGAACTAGATTTTAAATTGGATTTTTAATCCTAGTATTTTTATTATCCTTCCTTAATATCACCCAAAGCAGCTTCCTGGGTTTAGGATATTTATGTTCTAATACTAATAGACAATCTAGAGGACCAATCATAAAGGATCAATGGAAGATATGAATACAAAAAATGTTACCAGTTACATGTTAAAAAAAATTAAGTCGGTTACGAGTGCAATTCTTATTCCACTATGGACAATATCCATCAATATATCATCTCATTGTATTACACTTAAAAAATCGGTTATATTAAAGCTGCATTTATGCCATCAAATATGTCGCTTTTAGATATTTAGAAATGATGAGTTGATTTCTGCATGTCTAATATCCAACAATAATCTGGAACAAATTCAATTTGGCTTATTGTGCCCTCAGTCCTGATATGGATTTTGTGTGGTCAATCTATATTGGCCCTCCCGTGTTATCGCCATATTATTTCATTTATTTGTGTAAGCAGAGCAAATTTATTTGCACAGTACACATCATAAGAGTCAAGCAAATATACAAATGACATACCGATAACATGAAAAAGTTATATAAAGAGAGAAAGTAAAAAGTAGGCAAGTGGAACTTTGATCAATGTGGACCCTATTATCGCACTTGGTAAAGGAAAAATACATAAAAATTTATGGATCAAAATATGTGATAAGTAGATCATTACATGTAACTTCTCATATATCAATTCAGTTAGGTGTCTGAGGAAATATTATAGGGCTATACAGTAATATCAGTTATGGTATATAAACAGTAAAATATCACTTTATAACGTAACCAAATTTCAAAGGGCATTTTTTCGTCATATTGCATTTTCTACTCAGGACAATATGTAAGAAATAGTTCATGGCACTTAGGGTTGAATGAAAGTTTCTCGCTTACACTGATTCATCCTTCAATTTTCTGCTATTTAAGACGATTGATTAAAGATTTAGACACAACTGTTTAATAGTAAAATGATCATGTTTCTCAAATAAGGCAAACCTTATATTTCTTCAACTGCACAATTATTGTATTATAGCGTGTTTATACTTGTACCAATTATATTTTGTTGAGCTTGATTTAAGCTAAAAAGTTTTTTTTTATTAAATTATATTTCTACAGAAATTGTAAAAGTAAATGCATGTTTTGATTACTGTCAAAAAGGAAGTTATAACTTCAGCTCGTATGATTTTTCGGCACAAACAAAAGCCAGATCGATTCTAGGTTTCCGAAGGTAAACATACGATGAATGCATCAGAATAAATCTATAATTTTATTACAAACTATCAGTTTTAATCAAATTGCAATTAATTAAATCTTTATAAGTTGTTGTTGATTCTCATAATTCAATTTTCAGATCTATAGATAAAATCAAAGGAAAGAAAACATTTAATTTGGTTTTATGGGGTTCATCTATAATATCTCTTTATTAGGAGTCAATTTGTTTAAAGGTTAGACCGTCAGAAGATAGACAGGTTTAAAGTGTTGGATAGCCCAAATTAAACAAGCTCCTGGAAAGAAAAGTTAAACATATCCCAAACATTCTTCTTCCCCTTTATCAGGCTGTTGTTCATACACCTATTCGTCCATTCGTAAGTTTAGTTGGAAAAGGAAAGTTTACAATGTGAACGGGGGTCCGTTTCGGTCTCTTTACTATGGAGTCTTTTATTTTGAAGGTTTTGACCGTTAGAAGATATATTCATGTGTAAAAATTCTATTGTTCAAAATATTTCATAGTCAGAATTAAAAGCACCCGCGTTCACGTCCAAGAAAAATATAAACAGATTTTCAAGTTAACAAGACCCGGCGTTTACATGTACAGACCTGGCGTGCACCTCATGTCACAAAGAAGTAAACAAGATTTATAGTATTTTTCCTATGTTTTGGGGTGAAAATGGGCAAAATCATTTTTCTTACGTTCGGCAAATTTGTTCTGCTTGATGCGCCTTCGAACGCAAAGTTCTGGTTCCAGCTGGTAATTAGAACAATCAAAGGATGAGTTCACGAGACATTTTATGTGAATGGATAGGTATCACAATTATTTAAGATATTATCAGTTTAATTTGAAATAATTGAAATAGTTTACCACATTTGGTCATATATATATTTGTCTATATAAGATAAGATAAAACACTATCACTAAATAAATGTAAATAATGGGACTCGGTCGCCTCTTACAATTAAGAGTGATACTGAACTTTTAGGAGAGTTTTAAGTCCGGAGCCTCTCACTTTGAATGAATGTTTCTGTTCTGTGTTACTATTTAAAAGAGTGTAAAATTATCTAAAACAATAAAAATGGATCGAGAATAAACTCAAGCAATATAAATGGGTTGTATGGGTTTTTAATTCATAAATTTATTTTGCTTTTGTTTAATTGCATTTCCCTTGAAATTGATACCAAATCCCATAGAGGTGTGAAGCTAGGGGGATATATGCCTTACACGTGAAAATTTTTTCCCGGGTGCGCATATACCCCCACCATTACTTCAGGTCCCTGTGCCAAATCCAAGATTTTGTATTTTACCTTTTCGTCTTGCCTCTAGTAGGAAGTTATAGATAAGGGGTCGATGCAAAGTCAAAGTTGCCGAATTTTGTCTCGACCCTTAACCTTTAGTTAGAGGCCATAGGTAATTGTCTGGCACTTGTTGTGATTGTTCCAAAAACAACAACAGGTAGACGCAAGTAATTTGACGCATTGTTGTTTTGTTATCACAATTGTAGTCGAAATGATACCGAATATTTCAGTTAGAATCAACAAAATGCTATAGTTCATTGTTTTCTTTTTTTTCAGTGGTGACCCTAACAAGTCTGACCTTACCGGTTTTACTGCACTTCACCATGCCTGCAAAAATGGACACGAAAACATAGTGCACTATTTAGTTAATTTCGGATGTAATATCTGGGCACTAGACAATGATTTTCATACAGCTTTGGACATTGCAAATCTGAATGACAAAAGAGAAATTGTACAAATTTTGGACATTACTCATTCACAACAGGAAGCAAAGAATCCTAAAGTTGTACAGAGCCTAAAGGAAAAGGCTATACACGAAGCAGAAAACAATGTTAAAAAGTATGAGAAACTACAAAAAGAGGTTGACCGATATGTTAAGAAACAAGAGAAAATCCGCGCAGAAAGGGAAAATGATTTTAAAGCGCCAACAAAAGGTAACATATTCAAAACGTTGACACTGAAGTTGAAGGGTAGCCAACGCTTTGCCAATAATAGAAAATTTCAGCAGAATTCGTCCTCAAATTTTTCCGACTTGGCCATCGGAACTACTAAAAGAGGAATTGCAAAGAAGATTGCAATGAAGCAAATGAGCCAAGAAAACGGTGCTTATGACCCTAAAGATCATGGAACTAGTGGAAGGAGGACTTTGAGATCATTAGATCCTGGTTCAACAATCGTTCAAGGGTCGGCGTCCGAGGTTATGTATTTAACAAACAGAGAAAATGATACGCAGGGCGTACGTCCTGCTCTTTCAAATGTGTTTTCAGGAGCGTCAAATTCAAAGCCAAAATGGAAAAGTGAATCGGATTTGCTGGATGGATATGACGCATCGGAAAATGGTGACGACGATGAAGAAAATCCAGGAATTTTCAATCGTCCGATGTTAGGGAAAATATCATTTTTAAGATCGCATGCCGGAATGGCGGGAACATTTTCTGGAATGTCACACAGTCAAAGGTCAGTCTCTGCAGATGAACTTGACGGTGTCGAGACAACAATAAATGGACATCAAAATGGAATTCAAAACGGTGACGATAGGCTAAGTGACGAAATTGACGGTACAGAAGCCCCAGTAACAACAATGAAAGATGTGCCTTGGGAGGCTGACGAAGTTATCGACGATGATGACGACGCAACTCCGCTCGTCAGATTTCTTGAAAGTTGCGAATTAAGTGGATATTTGCATTTATTCACCAAAGAAGACATCGATTTGAGCAAGTTATCATTTTTAACTGACAATGACCTAGTGCAACTAGGGTTACCAATGGGACCAAGACGGGCTATACAACACGCGCTTAAACGACGACAGGAAGTTCTGTCACAGCCTCGAGCAATTACTGATACCTATTTGTGAGGTGGATCGTCACTCGTGTTTGATTTATCTTGCCAAAATCATCGTCATAACTATCTATATTGTGTAAACCGGTAATTCATAATGGCAGACATGGAACTAATATAATTCGATGATTGGTTCGGTCCCATTTCATTATTTCTGTTACTGGATAGATTTTGGACCATACCTATTATAATCTTCCTAGTCTATCTGTTTTATACTTCGCAGCAAACAGTTCTACTGTAATAGACGACTAGAATTCCAGTAATTCGTCTAGTAGTGAATAGTTAAAGCTAGGTATCATGTTTGTCTGGTGTTTTCGAAATATACCTTGTACATGCTCATTCTTGTCAAAATCAAAAGTTGTTATTATTTTATAATAAATGTGTTGAATTTTACTAAATATAAGCAACAGTGAACTGTTACCTTATTAAATTTTCGGAGCTCCTGGTATTAGAAAATCGTTGGAAAAAAGCAGATTCTTCGCATTGGTTGAGTATGTTTCTTTTCAAAGTGGATAATGACTATCAAGAAAAGTTACACAATTTTAAACACGCAAATAAAAATCATAAAAAAGCAACGTCCTGACATTACTAAAAATGCAAAACCTTTCAAAATATTTGATTTTTGTCGTATGGATTTTTTGCATGGTGAATCTGGGAAGATTTAAGAATTAAGAATGGTTGGACAAAATGCGAAATAAAGTCTTCTGACTGATAATGATAACGATATAATTTCAAACAAAAACAAAAAATGTCATTAAGATACAAGAAGTGAAAAACAAGCAAAGCAATGACAATATACTAAAAGACGTGAATCTGTATGTTGGGTAAGAAGAAAAATTCTTTACCTTAAGGGAACGATTAAACTCCGAGGTGAACATTGGTTTTTTCACAAAAAATATATTCTAATGCCAAACTTTATGAAAAAATTTCTGGACAGGAAAGTAAAATATATATATTTTCTGAAGCAAGTTTCCCCCATTTAACGTAATGGTAAATTTTGAAGAAAAGGGAATTGCGAATCATCTCTGCGAAAAACTGAAATTTTTCTCGCTATTATAAATAATTTCTGAAAAAAACATGCCCCCTTAAACTTTAATGGTCGTCCCCTTAGGTTTTTTAAATACTTACTTTTATTTTAAAATTAATGTCTGCCCGAGCATCAGATGATACATATTGGTCCAATTTGTGCTTGGAAGAGGGGACAGTCACTAGGTCAAGGTCGGAGAGGCACTAGAAAGATTTCCCCAGGGACAAGTATTTACATACATATTATTTAACAAAGACTGTTAGAGAGTCACCAATCCCTTTGTTATATACATCCCTGGGTTTTCCTAATACAAAATACCATGGATCTATATTCAAACTTGAAGGGTTATACCACTAAAGGTTGGTTGAATTCACAGACCCTATTTATTATTTTTTTAAAGAACAACCCGCTGATAAGCATGGTAAAATCAAATGAAACAATACAAGTGCCTGTGAATGAACCCTATTGATTTTGAGCCATTTTCGAATAGTTAAAATTTTTAGAAACATTTTGGTTTTGTATGGTATGTCTTGAATAGGTGAAATGTCAAGGTCACACAGACTGAAATTTGAAAATTTTAGTTTCTGCAGGAGAACTCTTAAATAAAAATACACCCCGGCCTCAATGACACCTTGGTGTTTGGCCGAAAGCTTATCCATATTGATTTTCAATCCAATTGTGTCTAGGGTATAACCTTTTGTTTTTAGGACTAGACTCAAATTAGAGAAGGTACGATAAGGTTATAGCCCCATTTTAACAATTGAGCCAACCAGATCATAATCAAATGCCTTTTCCTAGTTGCGTAAATTACGTCCCAATGGTGATCATTTTAATTAATCTGCAATTACAAGGAAAATTACCACTAATCAAGGAAAGTGTTCAGTCCATCAACCTTGTTTAGGCCACTCCAAATTTATTTCTAGTTCTTTAAATTTTTAGTCATAAAAATAGGTGCGAGCGAGCAAAATTTTTAATTTAATTTTTTGTCTTGCAACGACAAAATATTGGAGCACAACCTCAAAAACTGATGCGAAAAAAACCATATTTTTCTATCTTCTTGAATTTTTAGGAGCAATGAGCAAATTTAATTTTTTTATAGTTAGGAAAAACTATTCAAATTTCTAAAAGAATGAAAAAATGGAGAGTAAAGTTTTTTTGAAATATGAACCCATAATATGAAGAGCGAGCGAATCCAAAGAACTATAAATTAATTTGGAGTGGCCTTATTTAATGTATTTTCACATGATGAAACGGATGCATACTGAAAATGGTAAAAAATATCAAATATATGCCCGATTTAAGCCAAAATATATAAATATACAGTATGGACTGCTAGTGTAGTGAAGGAAACTTAAATAGTAAAATCATCAGGCTATGTTTGTCCTTTTGTTTTTATTCATAAGTTTCTGTCAAATTGTACTATTTCCTTTTGCCCTTTTGCACTAAAGCAATTATACTACCTGATATCAATGATTGTAGGCTATCTTATCATCTCAGTCAGGAATATACTAGTATATGGTAAGCTTTGCCCACGTAAACCTTATAGATGATTGAGATTAACTTCCTTTCAACTGTTTGTTTCCTCATTCTTTGTGACAAAAAAGTTGAATGAAGAATACTTGTAATGTTCAAAGAAGGGGCAAATATCTCCTGCATAGTTTTAAGGTCTGGTTTAGTAGACAGGGTAACACACGGAGATGTTTCAGTTAACATGATAGAGCAGTGCTCAATTTTCCTCGTTTTGAAGAAAAAATGTGACTGATAGATATCTTATCTGAGAAGTGACTATAGGTGTTAACCCATATCGTTCTGGAGATAGAAGTCTTAAAATGTTGAAGTGAAAATTTTATTTCAGTAGGGCCTGTTCACACTAGGCTTAGCTTAATCCAGATCCACTTAAGCCAGTTTACAGATTACCTGTTGTGTTCATACTAATGTTAGGGTTCTGACTTAACTTAATCTGGGTTAAAATTGAAACACAGAAATCAAAAGAACATAAGTAACATTATCAATTATGATGTCATTTTTAATCCACATTTGCGTTCACACTACAATTTGATCCCCATTAACTCAATTTGTTTCCAGTTAATATGGATTACATCAAACCTAGTGTGAACCCTAAGTGACTTAGTCCACATTTACCTGAGTTAATCCAGATCAACTTTTGTAGTGTGGACAGTGCCTTAGTCTTGACATTAACCTTTGACAGACTGACTTCAAAATCATTAACATTTGTTACTTCTGTAAAATTTCATTGAATTGGTAACTATAACTATAGTTTAGTTTGGAAACAAAAATTTTATCTTGAAAACATTAAGATATTAAAAGGCTTGGTGTATGTTTTTTGCATCTTTATTAGTATCCAATCAAAATGGTGTGAAAGAAAAAAAAATCAAAATATTTTGCATAAAAGTTCTGTTTAGGCCTATAACCTATTGACCTCCAAATCAATAGTGTTGTCCTTCTTCCCTGTTCCTTCCTTTATAGATTAAAGATATTTGGTATATAACTCAAACAATGCTGAAGGACAAAGAACATTTTCTTTTGGTTTCAGAAATATTTCACCAGTTTTTATTTCCAAATTAGTTTTTTTTTCCAAATGGTTTATATATTCCCTTCTATGGAGCAACATAATTAATATGTTGCCACTATAGATAAAGGCAACTCCTTATATTGATGTTGGGAAGGGGGTTTTGAGATGATGGAAACTAATTGTTGGAGTATCAAGATGCAGAAGCTGTTGCTCTGCATTTTAGAATTTATCAACATGATTTAGGTTTGCATATCCATTTTTCAACATTAAAAAAAACTGTGAGTGTGCTGAAAGGATAAGATGTGAGGTAAAAGATAACAATTCAGTACATGTATAGAGTCATAGTTTTAGATAACATACCAGAAATAGAACTTTTGGCAACATATAGACCAAGTTGAATGCAGGTATCAAATAACAGACCAGTATTGATTCATAGTCCCAGATAAATTACCACATACAGAAATTTTGGCAACATATAGACCAAGTTGAAATAAGGTACCAAATAGCAATTCAGTATAGTCATAGTCCCAGATAAAATACAACTTATAGAAATTTTGGCAACATATAAAGACCAAGATGTAAATAAGGATTTTTTATACAATAAAATTCAGAAAAAAAATGCCTGTGTCAGCCATTTTTGTTTTCCAATTGGGAGGAAATGAAAAATTATTTCAAAAAGGACCTTCACTAGATGCTACATATAGAGATTTATTCAACTTGTCTTGGCAGTTTTAAACAGAAAGAACTTTTTTTTTCAAAAAATCAGCAAGTCAAAAACAAGGATTTCCTGTGGCAGCAAGGTTCGTAGTCTGATCTGGACAAAAAGAGGAAACATTGTTAAGCAACTTTTAAAGATGCTTTGAGTCAAGTTTGATTTTATTTAGCTCATGAATTTTCAGAAGAGAATCATTTTTTAAATCAGCTAATCAGAAACAAGAATGGCCTGTGTTTGATCAAGACAAAACAAGAAACCTTTTGAAGGAGCTTTTTTAATGCTTCCTGTCAAGTTTGGTTTGATTTGGCTTAGCAGTTTCAAAGTATGTAGCAGGTGAAACTATAAAAGTTAATGGAAGAATGATGGATGCCAAGTAATAACAAAAGCTGTCATGGCCAGTGACCACATGAGGTAAAATAACTGAAATTCCCATATCTCTGTTTGTTTGTTTGATTGGGGTTTAACGCCACTTTCAACAATATTTCAGTCATATCGCGGCAGTCAGTTTTACTGATGGAGGAAGCCGGAGTACCCGGAGAGAACCACTGAACTTGGGCAGGTAACTTACAAACCTAATCACGTGCAATGCGAGTTAAATGCAACCTTTTTTTGTATGGTACAAACCCAAGGGTGAACTCACGACCTATAGGTGATAGGATACAGTGATCTGTACAGGTAAGTTTAAATCAGCTACCTAGACCACTAGGCCAGCCAGGCCCCCCATTTTCCTGAGGAGACCAGTAAGCTTGAAATAACAGAGGGCTTCACAAGCGCAGCGTGATAGGACCCATGCTGAAATGTGAAAGGTGAACAAAAGACCCTTAGGGTAAGTGTGGACACAGTATTTTGTTGGACACAACAATGTGCTGGACACAGTTATATGACTGGATAAAAGACCATTTTGACTCATATTATCCTCAAAACTGGCGTCACTTTGTTCATTTTTCAATAAGGAATCATTTGGGAAAAACCTCATCAAAATCGTATTAAAAGTATTGATTGAATGATTGAATGGTGCTTAACGTCCAGTGGCAAATATTTCATGCATATTCAGGACGAGAGCATATTA
>JAULBM010075759.1:0-19707 GCA_032357055.1 Geukensia granosissima | reverse complement strand
AAATCTTCTCCTCTGAAACTTCTTTGCCAAATGGCAGGTGAGCGATACAGGCTCAGCCTCCTGAGCCTCTAGTTTTAAGTATGGAATGTGTCAATAAGACAATACAATGAATGATTTTATTTTAAAATGTTTCTAGTTTATTAATGAAATTAGCCTTTAAACTCTACTTGGAAAGGGTAAAATATAGGTAATCATGTAGTTATGTAGGCTTTATCAAGATAATAAAAACTATTGGTGTGGTTATCTGCCTTTACCAAGTTACAGGGGGCGCATTCGGATATCCACCTACCGTTACCTTTGGATAACTCTAAGGTTGGACACCACCATAGGCGAAGCATTTGTCCATGGATTCATTGGTAACCTCCTTAAGATACATTAGGTTGCCCAAGGAAAAAATGGACAAATGCTTCGCCCATGGTGGGGTTCAACCTTAGAGTTATCCAGAGGTAACGGTAGGTGGATATCCAAATGTGCCCCATAAAAGGTATAAGGAGGATAATTCATAATTTGCATGTGGCATTAATTTAAAAAATTAAATAAGAAATCCTGTTATATGGTTATTTGGTACAGGGACATAATCCATTAATACATCTCATTTGTAAATAAATTCTCTTCTTAAACCTGTCTCATTCCTGAACCCAAGCAGACAGTGTTGAAATTTTGGTGTCCGATTTAAAATTCTGCACTTGTTTGGTAGGAATTTTTTAAAATTCATCATATATTTTACAAGGTTACAAAAAATTTTTGTAAAAAAGATAAGATTAATCAACCCTATAAACATTTTGGATATAATTTGATGAGCTTCTACCAGCTAATATAAAATGGCTATAAAAGTGTGATAATAAAGTCATGTTTCTGTACATGTATAACCTTTGATATATCTACTTCTCTATTATTCTGATAATCTAAAAGGTTATGTTCTGTGTTTGTATTGTTACCTGTAGTTAAATCAAACCTATAATTTTGTTGTTGCACGTTGTACATAGCTGATTCTGTAAATACTGTTATCTGTGATCTAAACGTCACACTTGTTGTTTGTATAGGAATCATTGCTCACACATCACCTGTTTTTAGTTTCAGGGATTGACTTCCCTATTATAGCTATTTTTCTTCCAATGTATACTTGAATTCCAGTATTGAGTATGTGACTAAACATATTGCTTTTTTTTCCATTTTAGTACATATGTTAGCATGTGAGTGATTGCAATAGGGCTTAATATTTAAACAATATGGTTTTTATTCATTTTATTTTGTTGATGATAGTACTTTCATTCATATTTATTTGAAGTAAAATCAAACCATTTGAATGGTTACTTCCCTGATGCATGCATGTTTTAATGAATTCATTGATGACTATTCATATAGTTCTATACAAGCATGGTTAGCTAATTCCTTATGTTTGTTTTTTTATTTTTGTGAAATTAATTACAGCCGTGTGAAATGCTGATATATAATTAGATTATTTTAAATTCAAGTTTGACTGGATTTGGTAAAAAAATGATAAAGGGTACTTTTTTGTTGTGCATCATTAGGGGAAATTTTCTTTCATATTCCCAGTACTTGTAATAATGTTGATCAGAATTAAACCAGTAATATACATTAAAGAAAAACATGCATCTATTATCTGGTTATCTGTCTAAATTCAAGGTTTTATATTTAATGTATACTGTAGACATAAAAAATGCACCACTTGAATTAATTTCTATCTAATTAAGATGTGAGGAGATTGTATTTTCCAAGTTAGTGAACAGAACACAATTTTTGAAGGATCATTTCTTACAAAACACCAGTGGAGTGAATTTCTTCAAAAATAATTTTTTCCGTTTCCTCACAGATTTTTCAAATATTGTTTTTTCAACCAAAAAGATGATTATCATACAAAATAAAAATCTAGAAAATTTAAAATTCTTTTATCTTTTTTATCTCTTGGGTTGAAATTGATGATTTTTTAAATAATTTCTCAAGACCCATTTTGAAACAACAGACTAAAAGAAAATCTCAGTTCTGAATTATTTACTCAAATCAGTCTAAAATACCTAACCAGTATGTTTCAAAATTGATAAAATCAAATGGGGAAAATTGTTTGAATGTGAAGCTGGAATCAAATGGTTTGTTATTTATGGCTTACAGTGTATGTGTTATAAAGTTAAACAGAAAAACAGACATTTAACAGGTTGGACCAAAATTGATGAAATTGGAACACATTTTTCTTGATTAATGAATGGAATATTTTGTAAGATGTGCATTTATTTATATGTCTACTCTTTAGTAATTATTTTCTGTTTTGTAAATTGGTTTTTGCTTCCTGGCAGCTTAATTGATAGGTTAAGATGTACTATCCACATGTTAGTGACAACACCAAATGGATGATTTCATCATGCATCATTACTTTGTTTTGCTTTAACATTAAAACTTTAAATTTTAACACCATTTTTCTTAATTGCATAATAATAAATATGTACAATTATAATGGAATTAATTAAGCACTGATTTTAATTCAGGGAACTGTAACCTTGCGATCTGTTGTAAGATTGTGTAAGAATGTGCAATATTGTACCCCTGTTGACTGGTAGAGTATGTATACATTTCCTTGCAGCTTGTGTGAAGCAAACAATAAATAATCTATATAACATTGTCTTATTTATTACTCCAGTTTTATTTCTAATTTCATCAGATTTGATTTTTTCGGCTTATTAGCGGAATTCTGATTTTTGAAACAGGTTTTCGTATTGCATCCTTTATTTCTCATAAAATTCAGCTTTCGCTAACCCATTCCCATTTTATTTCTATGTTGTAAATATCATGAGCTAAATATAACTGAATCTTGTCCTTCTTTGTTTTCCAAACAGCTAGCAGTAGATCTTCTGTTTCTTTAACGTTATTTGAGTTTAAGGAATGTTTGAACAAATGAGGTTATAGTGAATGGTAAAGAGAAATTACTTTTTGTTGTTAATATTAGATTTGTATACTGCTGGAAGAAGAATATATGATTAACTGTTGAACAATATTTGTTTGATTGCCTAGGCAGAATAATCATGTCAACCTAGGCACAAAAGCTTGAGATATATTCATTGGACTCAGAAAATATGGTCATTTTAAGATCTATGACACACTGACATACACACAGCACACCCAAAAGATGAATGATCACACTGGATTTTGTTGAACTATCAGCTGTAGTTACTGAGAAACTAATCTAAGCACAAACCAGAAGTTATTGTGGGGTCAAGGATGTTTTGCATATGGCAATCTGATGAAATATCAATGAATAAGCAATACCAGTATAGTTGACCTATCATGTGTAGTTACTGAAAAAAAAACTACGCATAAAAACTTGAAAGTCACTAGATCATGAAAATGAGGACAAGGACATGGACTACTGACATGAATTAGCACACAAAATTGTAGTCCTATTGTGTAATTACTGAGAAAATGATACATCATGAAATCTTTAAGATTGTTGCTGGACCATGAATATGTGGTCAAGGAAATATGACAGGTGGCAGACTTCCAAATGCACCTAAAAATGAATAAGCACACCAAGTACTGCTGCCTATCATGCATGGTTCTTAAAAAAACCTTTTAATATACCTAATATGGTGGCCCTAGTTATTACAGTTGTTGAGAAGTGAAATTGAAGGTAGCTAGAGGCTCAGAAGGCTGAGCCTGTATTGCTCACCTGAGAAGATTTTTTTCTATAATGACTATCAAAAGATAAGCAACACCTCAAATGAATAGCGAATTGTATTGTGTTTTATATGAAAATTCACTTTCATTTATCAAATAGTTTATTTAACATGTGTTCAAGTGATCAACGGAAAAAACAGCTTGGGTTTGAGAGTGTTGAAATAGCATAATTTTTAAAATCTCAAAATTTGTAAGTGTTCCTTTGGGTTTGCTTAAAAAGTGGACAAAATTCTAGACCAATATCTATACTATTTTTGTTCTGCTAGCTAAGTGAAATTTACTAAATGATAAAATAGTGGAAGTGTTGTGTTACTTTTGAAGGTCAGTATGTATCAGCTAATCAGTTGAAATGGTATAGGGAACCTGTCATTACTGCTTCCTATTGAATATCAGTTCATTTGGCCAAGGGGTTTCAGAGAATTACTGTTTTCTATCTCAGTCAATCAGAATCAAGAATGGCCCATGGCAGCCATGTTTGTTAACGGATTAAGATCAGCAAGAAATGAGCAATCTTTTATAAAGGACCCTATAGAGAGGCTTCCTGTCAAATTTGGTTCCATTTGACCTTGTTGTTTCAGAGGAGATGCATTTCTTTGAATGAGCCAATCAGAAGTAGAATTTCCCATGGTGGCCATATCTGTTTACGGATCACACAAAATAAGCAATCTTTATAAAGGACTTTATATAGAGACTTCCTGTCAAGTTTGATTCCATTTGTCCTTGCTGTTTCAGAGAAGATGCATTTTCTTTGAATCGACCAATCAGAAACAAGAATTGCCCATGGCGGCCATGTTTGTGAACAGATCTGCATGAAATGAGCAATCTTTATTAAAGAACTTATATAGAGGCTTCTTCTCAAGTTTGGTTCTATTTGGACCTTGCTGTTACAGACCAGATGCATTTTCTTCAAATCAGCCAATCAGAAACAAGAATTGCCAATGGTGGCCATGTTTGTTGACAGTCACGAAATGAGCAATCTTTATAAAGGACCTTACAAAGATGATTCTTGTCAGTTTTGGTTTCTATAAGCCTTGTGGTTTCAGAGGAGAAGAGGTTTCTTTGAAACAGCCAATCAGAAACAAATATTGCCTATGGTGACCATGTTTGTTGACAGATCAGGACAAAATGAGCTATCTTTATAAAGTACCTTTTATAGAGCCTTCCTTTAAAGTTTGGTTCAATTTGGCCAAGGGGTTTCAGAGGAGTTAATGAAAATGTGAAAAGTAAATGATGGATGCCAAGTGATGACAGAAACTCACATGGCCTTTGGCCAGGTGAGCTTAAAAAATAATACTGATTTTAATTTTTATATGACAGCAAAAAATTACATTCATATTATGGTTTAGCGCTGGTCTCTTATTTTATGTACTTTATTTCTTGTCTGATTATAATGTATTTTTTCTTTGTATTCCCCATGACAAAGCTAACATAACAAGTCACAAGTATCATGACCTATCTCTTAACATTATTGAGATATATGGGGTGCAAAAATGGCCACACCCTTATTTTTGAAACTCATTTCTTATCTGATTGCGATTGGTTTTTTTTTCAAATGACTCCTCATAAAAAATGCAACAAATGTTACTCCAAGCATTTTTGTAGCTTTTAACAATTTTGTATAAAAGGGGTCAAAGGGTTCAAAAATGTGATTTTGTAGGAGATTAAAATTATTTTTCATCCGGTTTTGAAGGGATTTTTTCGTCATTTGTTTGTTTCATTGAGAGTTTATGGAGTATGTCATAAGATTTACAAGATAAAAGGGGTCAAAGTGGCCAAAAAGTGTAAATTGGCATCATATTGTAGGTTATAGGAAAATTTATTTTATCATCAGATTTTAATGGGATTTTTTTTTTCATTTATTCATCTCATGAGTGCTCTCAATATTATAACAATAGATTTTCTCTATCTATTACCGTTTTCAAGATACAAGGGGTCAAATTGACTGAAAAGTTTTTATATGGGGTCATTTTGTGGGGTATGGGAAAATATTATTTTTCATTGGATTTCATTCAGTGAGTTGTGTCAGTACTGTGCCCGCAGATTTTTGCTTTCTCATAAGGTTTTTGAAAAAAATTTGGGCCTTCAGTTTGTCTGATCTTCAAATTTCCAACTTTTTCATTATTCATCCGATCTGAATTTTTTTTCACTTTCATTTGTCTTATTAATAGCTTTTAGGAAAATGCCAATAGATTTTTTCCTTTTCTTACCATTTTTATTGAGATTTAACGGGTCAAAGTGGCAGAAAAAATCAAATTTCTTGTGTTCTTGAAGTTACTATGTCCATATTTTTACTGTGTCCACACTTATCATAGTGTACATTTTTACAACATTCTCATGTTAATGGGTTGCAGTGGTATCAAGGGGTAAGCTTGCAAAACACCTCTGTTTGAATTATGAAAATGAGGTCAAGGTCAATGACATGACTGGCTGGGAATTTGGTTGATCTGGGTCAAACCATTTTCAGAGATAAAAAGTTGTCCGTAAAGTTAACACTGTCGATGCCACTGGGAAGTGGTGCAGATGTCTCACTCATGGGACTAGAAGTCGCAGTTGAGACAAAATTGCAATTGACATAATGAATGCCACCTATAATGAAAATCCACCTATAAAATACAGTGAATTTAACTATTGTATCTTTTCAACATACAATGTGTTACCTGAAAATTAATAAGAGCATAAAACTCAAGCACTGGGAAGCTTTTTACCAACTCAACAGAGCAAAAGAGAAAAACTCTGTAATATTTTAAACAAAGAATATGGATTATGGGCCAGACAGACACGATCCATATCTTACATTAGTTTAAGTAAATATTTAAAAAAAAACTAAATTTAGCTGGGTGTAAAGCACTTTTCTGGATTTACCTTAATCAAACAGACAAGGGGCCAAATTAGGAAGATCAGTCAAACTTTATGAATTTTTGATAACATTCATAGACAAAATAAAATAAACAAACCATGACGTAATGAACATAGTAACGATCTAAGGACAATTCCACTAAAGTTTGATTTAAATTTGCTCAGGACTTTCAGACAAGAAAATATTTAAATGCATATCCCAAGGGTCCTATGTTTAATCAAGTTTGGCTGTGTTAACCATATTGGTTGATTGGCAGGCATTCCTGATACAATTTTGGTAGAGGACCACCTAATGACCAATCCATTTAGGTTTGGTTCCAAAAGGCTCAGCAGATTCAACCAAGAATACATTTTATTTTTAAGTGAATTTCTCTTTGGGTCCATGTTAAACTAAGTTTGGCTGCCACAGGCATCTTGGTTGGTCAGTGGAGATTTTATTCCTATTGGGGATCATCAAACATTCCACCAAAGTATGGTTCCAGTTTCAGATAAAATGACTTTTAAGTGAATTTCACATCAGATCCTGTGTTATACTTAATTTAGCTGTGTAGCCACCTTGGTTTGTTTGTGAGCAGGCCTGGCATTTAAGGACCATTATAATAAAGTTATGTTCCATTTGGCTCAATAATTTCCGAGAAGATCCATATAGAATTATTGTCATTTTTTTAGAAACCTTAGTTGGCAGACAGGCATGCTTGATAAACCTTTTAAAGGGTGACCAGGAACCATTTGATCAAAACAGCAGTTTTATGCATACCTGGGTAATTATTTTTAAGTGAATTTCATGGAGAGTCCCAGAATAAACTAAGTTTGGCTATGACATCTTGGATGGTCAGTGGGGATGCTGAATACCACTAGGGACCATCTAAGGACTATATAACCAAAGTGTGATTAAAATTGGCTCAGCAGTTGCATTACAATAAGATTTTTTAGTGAATTTCCCATGTGTAAATAAGTTTGGTTGTAACAGCCATTTTGGTTGGTTGGTGGACATGTTGGATACAATTCTGAAAGAGGACCACCTGAGGACTATTTTTGGTTTAAATCCATCAGTTTCAGAAGAGAAATTTTAAGAATTTATGAACATTTTAAAAGTTTTTTAGTTGTGGCATCTTTGTTGGCAGATGAGATGGCCAGATACAATTCAAGAAGAAGGCAACCCAAGGACCATTCCAAAAAAGTTAAACTTCAATTGGTCCAGAAGAGCAGATCTTTATGCCATTGTGAACAGACTGACAAAGTGATGGCAATAGCTTACACGAACATGAGGGGTCACATGAGCTAATGTACTGTCATCTAATTGGGACTTGAACAATTTCGCACATCCAAAATTTTGATTTTTAGATAATGAGAATTAAACTGTATCTCACATTTGGGTCCACATATCAAACATCTCAACTGCATAAAAGGTGGGTATCAGTGTGTTACAGGTGCATTCTTCAGCTATGAAGTTTTTATTATTGATCTTTTTTCTAAAATGTTTGAAAATAAACTTGCTTACAAAATTAGTAAGCCCTGCAAACCATTTAATGATGACACTATCAAAGAAATTCTAAATTGATGATATGCTCTGAAGTTGTAATTTAACTTCTAATGCAACATAAATGTATAACTGTATTAACCCTAAAATTATTTTATATGGTAACAAGGATATAAACTGAAAGAAAGGAAAAAAGGTAAAAAATATTTCATTCTTTTATTTTGTCTAAAATCAACAATTAAAGAATGTGTAAAATTGTCTAAAACATAAGTGATGTACAGAACTACAAGAAATAATTTCATATAACAACAAATGAAACAAATAAAACATTTTTAAAAGTTAATTTAATGCCTCAAAATGTAAAATATGAACCATCCAAAAAATATAGAACTAGAAGGGAACAATCAACACAGATATTTCAACAGAAAAACACACACCTTGGAGCTTTATCATCATAATTAATAACAATAAGAACACACTGACCAACTTAAATCATTGTTTGGTATATAAATATACTTCAAATCTATCGGTGATTACTGGAAAATAATGTCAAAATTTGGGGATCTAGAAGTTAATCGTGAATACAGTGCAAGATATTATTTAAATTTTACCGGGGTATATCATTTATCTCTATGGAGGTCAGACTCAGCAATGGCTCTTAATACGATAGGTCATCTCCAATCTACAAGCTTCAGATG
The DNA here is from genome assembly GCA_032357055.1 of Geukensia granosissima. Taxonomy (NCBI): domain Eukaryota; kingdom Metazoa; phylum Mollusca; class Bivalvia; order Mytilida; family Mytilidae; genus Geukensia; species Geukensia granosissima. Next base: position 10,986 of record JAULBM010075759.1, on the reverse strand, counting down.
GGTCTATACTTAATTTTTTTAAATTTATTTTTAAAAACTTGATTATGAAATAAAAATTAAAATCATTTTATCTTAAAGAATGCTATTTCAACAAAATACCATAAGAGTCAATAATATTCTTTGGATAAACCCATTTATAAACCTGATCATCTTTATTTAATTTTAAAAATTTTGGACATGTTTTTTACCTACCAAGTTTATATCTATCCCTAACTGAAATTAAACATCATTTAAAGTACAGTTTTCTCCTAAATGTCCAGTGCTTGACATGATTATTGGGCTAAAACAATAGACACTGGCTTGACAAATGTGTAGCTTAAAGCGTTAATAAATTAAATATATTTTTATAATAGCAATCTGGCCATTTGGTACAAGATTAAGCCATGTTAACATACAAACAGATTCTAAGATTCTAAGAAATATGGATTCCTAAAAATGTCAACAGGATTTACCCATAGTTAAATGTCAATTTATTATGATTTACACACGCAATGACTTGCACAAAACAATGTTAGTTGCAAAATGCATATTATCAGTCAATAGCATTTTTTGTATATTTTTACATATTTATCCTATTAGAATCAACTAATATACAACCTGAATGAAAGGATAAACTTTAAATAAATCTTCATGGATAGACAAAAATTCAATTTGAAAAAATCATTTTTGTTTTTACTTAAATTGGATAATGTTAAAAAAATACATGGATGAAAATTGTTGATTAAACAAACACTGACTACCCTGAGTTAAACACAACAAAGATAATATCATGTCACAAAATGTCAAAACAATCTAGAACAATAGCAAAACTAACTTATAGTAGGACAGTATTTCTTACACAACCAAATTGTATATGTATATAATATGTACATTTTAAATTGACAAATATATATATATACTACAGACAAATGACATTTAACATTATGGCACTAAGAAATGGCTTCCTGTTAGAAAATCGAAAAAAAAAGCAAGATAAGTTACTTTGCCATTTGGTCATTGGTTTTAAAAATTTCAATATAAAACACAAAATATTTTTCCTATAAGAATGTTTTAACAACAAAAAAGTGTAAGAATTAAGAACCTGGTGAACCAATGCTTGAGAGATTTAAGAACCTGGTGAACCAATGCTTGATCTCTCTAACTCAGTCATTATTCCAAAAGTGGATGCCTTACGGTATGCAGGGTCATTTTTTAAGTCAAAATTTAAAACCTTCATAAACAAAAACACTCAAGAGAATAGTATTGAACATTTATTAAGGTTGACATGTTTCAGTGTGTAGGGATAGATGTTGCTATGAACAAAGTGTCCTGATGATGGCGTGCCTACAGGTTGAAACATGTTGACCTTAATAAAATGTCATAACATTCAAGAAAATGTTGTTTTTTATGAATGTTTAAAATTTAAAAAGTGCATACGCTAAAAAGAAATAAGTTCCATCACAAAACTGAATTTGAAAAGTATACATTGTTATTATAAAAGAGACATTCTAAATTGGAGTCCATTATTTTTACTAAGAGTACATGTTAAAACAAAAACCATATGATTTAATTTGCCCCCAGAATAAGGCACAAATCTTGTTTTCTGAATGATATGATAACAAGTAAATGTAAGTTATGATATATTAATGTGTATAAATACAATAATAGAGTACAACAAACAGCAGTGTCATTTACATACAAATTAAAATCATAACCTTGGATACCAAAATGTTTTAATATAATATCACAGATCTGCTCTCTTTTTATAGTCTAGCCTTCCAAAAAAGTTTTTTAAGTAAAAAATAAAGTGATAAAAATTTTAAAATCATTAAAGTTTTTGTTGAGAATCTGGATTTAAAAAATGAATCTTTTTAAACCATACAATGCAATAAAAAACATCAAATTCAAATCTGGCTAATTGAGACTATAAAAAATACAAAAATCAACATGTAACCTTCAACATGGAGAGTTTACTTCAAAACATCTCTATGGCTATTGGCTAATATAATTACAGCAATAATGTTTCTATTATACACTTGCCATATAGCATTCATAAATAGCTTGGATTCCAAATCATCACAGTCTTAGATTTGTCAGATTTTAGTTTATTATGTACAGTAAATTAAGATAAGTTATAAATTAATATGTACAAAAATATACAGATATTTTTAAACTAAAATACAAGAACAAACTTCAACAATGTCACTGTATGCAGAAATAAATTCTCTACAATTTCCTTAATCAAAACATTTCAGTTTCTGATATCCTCCATAAAGAAACTGAGCACTAAAATCCTTTTTGGCCCTAGGATAGAAATTTAAACTAATCATAAAACAAATTCTGGAAGATTTGTTGGGAAGATAGTGGCTTTTTTTCTTGTGTCCAGTATAAACATGAACTTCATACTTATTTAAATTTACACCATTACAAATACTGTTCAAAAGGATCTATACTTAAATTTGTTAAGCAATATATTTGGGCACTGTCTGGGAATTAAAAATGATTACAAATGCAGTTATAAATAGACTTCTTATGTTTTGGTTTTTTACCTGATGAAGGTTAACTTAAAAGTGCTTTGAATGCAAAACATAGATCTGAAAAACATAGAGGAACCAGTTGCTGTCTTTCCGTCCTTTATTTAATATCTTTTATTTTTTTCATAAATTCAGTGATTATTCAGTATTTTGCCAATTAATGCTTGTTTTGGAATAATTTCAAAATGACAAAATTATTCATTTCCTTATAATGTAAGTAGTTATGGAGACATTATTTAGTAAGTTTTGGGGTCCTAATGCCACTACTCCTTTATAATCTTATAGAATGGTAAAGATAATACTATCAACATTACCAAGATACAGTTTTATGTCATTATATGTAAACTGAAGTGTTGATATTGTGATCCATTTTTAATATATGAATTACTTACCAAGTAATGAATAATTTGCTGATAGGATTTGTAACATTATTCAGACAGTCTTATATACATCAAAACACAATATTAAGATTATAGGAACCAGTTTATATTGAAAACTTAAACTCCCAACAGTATCTGAAATCAAGACACCAATCAACCAAGTCTCATTACCAATCAACCAAATCTCATTCTTGCTCTAGTAATTACATTTCAGTATGATAGCAGCATTTGTGCAATTTTCATAATCATCCATGAAGGTTAATCAAATGTGCTGTGTATGCAGAAATATTTTGATTTTGTAATAAAATGAGGATGGGTTGCTTTCATTCCAGCATTTATTCCATATGATAATTTTTCATAATAAAGGCTTGAAGAAAAAACTAAGTGTAAAACAACCGAGTCCAATAAACTACCAAAAATGCAAAAATGTTAGAAAAGTTGATTTATAATGTCTGCAATCCAGTGTAAGACAAAAAATCAAATAATTGGTGTATTAAATAAGGAAAGTTAATAGACTTGTATCAACAATCATATACAAAATAAAAATATAAAAATGAATTAAATGATTAAAAGTCTGGTTTGCTTTCTAATTTGTATATTTCTGATCACTACAGCATAAATTTACTTTTAAACTAACATTATAGAGCTTAAAAAATATATAAATAAACAAGTAAAAGTATGTTAAAAATCCTATTAAAGTTTAACATGGCTTGGAAATTGATAAACATTATACTATTTCAAAAGGTAAAAAATCTAATGTTAATCAATTATGAAAATGTCAGTTTTTTTCTTACTTGTGATTGTGTCTCATAACCAAATTTAAACAGTATAAATTATACTAGCAAAATATGATGCTTTTAGCAACTTGCAAAAAGATTTTGAAATCATGCTATATTAATGCTTAAAAAAATTTTCTTGCAAATCAACAGACAATTATACAACATAGATATGTGTCATATTTCGTTAAATTATGATAGTCATATTGTGATTACTTTTCTATAGGTCAGAACTACTTGGCAGGTTCGTGATATCCAATGTTCGAGATTGTAACTGATTTTTCTTTAAGTCCTGTAACAAAACTTCCATCCTGGATAGTGTGCGGTTCATTTCTGTCACCTCAGAATTGACATAGACAGCTAGTTTGTCTATTTGGTCCTGTACACTGGGTCCCTGTACAGATGTGCCTGTTGTGCTGGATATTCTAAAAATATAAATAGTACAATACTGACAAGTGACAACACTACTGATCTGTATGATATGTATTTATAAAATAGTTCTGGCATTCTATGACCTATTCTCTTTCTTCTGTAAATATCAATCTACAGGGGGGGGGGGGTCCAGAAAGCCCAGGGTGCCCGGACCCCCCCTTTGAAATGCAAAAAATAAGAAAAAAGGAAAACTATGGGACAAATTTTGGTCTTAATCTCCATTAGAAATCAAGAAAATTGATGGATCAAGAGGTCCACAAAAAGTGAACCCCCCTTTTCCAAAAAGTCTGGATCTGCCTCTGCACTACCATTTCATTAAAGGAACAATAAATTAGTCTTGATAAATGAATGGAAATGACATTAAATTAGTGATTGTTATATGGAAGAGGGACCAGGTATAAAGTTACTCATCAACACATACCATTTTCTCCTATGTAAAACACATATTTTTTGTGACTTTTCGTAAGTTTTTTTCATTGTAGTAAACAGGTAGTTTAATACTTCAGGCTCAGCTGATAAAACTTTGTAAATATTTAATAATTAAGTTAAATCTGAGCAAGCTCAAATATTGAGGCAAACTCGATTCATTGGGAAGTCTTAGAATTATGCTGATCATACAAAATATTATTTCTACGATTCTCATCTGCATGTTATACATGCTAAATATTCTTTTTTTTAGCTTTCCTTGGCTCAAGAAAGAGTGCGTTTTATGGGAGTGCATAGTATATACATAGGAGATAACTGTAGTTTTTTTTTTTCTTGCTAAAATGTTTAACATATGGATTTTAAAACTGATATTTTTTGACATTCTTTCAACAATAAAACATCCAAAATTTTACTGATAAATCCCGATTTTTCTGAATTGAATTAAGGTTTCAAAATATTGTAAGGAAGAAATAATGTGATGTTAAAAAGTTATAACATTAGAAAATTAGTAAATACAAATTCAAACACCATGAATATACCTTAATTACTTTACTTCATTATATCAGCTGTGTTTTATGATATGCTAAGGGAAAGAGTGCACAAGAAATGTCTAATTGCAATTTTTTCATGTCTAAAATGTTAAACCCGCCCACATAATGGACCCTAAAGCAAATATGCTTATCAAATTTTAGTGAATTACAGGCTCAAATGGAAGCACTATCCAGATGACAGCATGCTGTATGAAAAATCAATGATACTAAACCAAGTCCCCTCCTGAAAAAGTGATCCCCCATGAATAGAATCAATCGCATTCAAACTCTTACTATTACCTACAGCTTCCCTAAGATTTGAGGAAACAAATCAACAAACAAAAGTGCTATCCAAAAACAACATTCTATATGCAAAAATCCACTTATGTCCCCTTAAAAAGTGTCTCCAACCTTCATGAATGTTTATAAAAACCATTTCATTCTAAGCAATTAATATTACTAACAACTTCCCAAGTTAATTCAATACAAGCTGAGAGTGCACACTCCTAAAAATAACCAAAAACCAAAAACACAAACACACCCTACATCATGCATACACATATATTTATCGTACCCTGTTTTCTGTAGAGATGACATGGTAGAGGTCCTGTTATAACAAAATAATTCATTTAAAATGTAATATGATAAAATGTGGAAGTGAAATTTAATGTTTTTCTGCAGCTGACCATGACTGCAAGTGCTACCACCATTAAACTATGCTAGACAAATAAATAAAAAACCAAAATACAAAATCCCCCCCCCCCCCCAAAAAAAACATAAACAAAGCTATGTGAAATGAAAGTGTTGTAAGAATAACAGTTAAAATGGGCAAAAAAAACAATTTTAAGAATTTAGGAAATGAGTGCACTGAAAAATTAAACCCATGTGTTCAGAACAGATGGTAAATAGGTGTTTATTGGTGACAAGAAACCTGTATAGGATTGAAAGTACAAGTTTTGTGAAAGAGAAATTATCAGTAAATTTAAAACCAAAAGGAGAAAAGATAGAAAAATCATCATTGCATACAAAGATTTGAAAATTGTACAATTTTTTAGAGACAATGCAAAGGGTTGCTTATCCAACATACATTCTCACTGATCTTTGGGAATCTGTCCAACCTTGTCTGAAAAAATTTATGCCAAAAAAGTGACATCATATTATATGTTTATTGATAGGATATGGGTGCATTTTCAAAGGGGTACATATGAAATTTCTTATTTTTCTACCATTCTGACTTGAGTTTAAGCAGCCACTGACTGAAAATTCTATACCTAAAATGTGGCAACAACTTGTTTTACTGTCAAAGTTGTTCGACTTTTATACTATAAAGATTTAAGATTATTGTTTGAGTTGCATGTATTGCCAATGATTGGTTTACTGTGTAACTGTAATCAAACAGTATGAATTACTCCTTAAATGAATATGTTTTATGAGATAATCCTGTATAGGTAAAGACATGAACATGAATGTCATCCTTACTTTAAAGGGCAAGTTAATTCCAATTTTATATGGAAAAAACAAGTCATTATTAAATATAATTTCTTTTCATATTTGTTTATAAAGTCACTCGGTGCTGAAGTATTATAAAACATAAATCAGGTCGAACAAACTTAAAGAGTAGATTCTCATCCCTATTCTCTCCTTTAAATTTTACCCATCTTCCCAAAAAATTAATTGTCTGCTTTATTCAGAGTACCAAATAAAAATCTGTATAAAAATTCCCTATACAATGTCTTTCAATCAACCCCACAGTCTTTTGGAAAGGTAGATGAGATTCTCCTGCATGTTAAATTAAAAACAGGTACATGTGTGTGCACTTTTAGATGATTTACAACTAATCAAAATATATCACAGTGATTTACTCACTTTACATCTCTGTAAATAATACATGTAATAATAAATAGACCATAAAAACATGCAATTACAGAACTTAATGAGGGTGAATTGGCAGATTTTTTCAGACATTTTTTAATTTATACTTGAATTGAATCAGTTTTTACTTGTATATGCACCTGTTAATAATATATAACCAATCTCCAACATCAAATGTATTCCATTGAAAAGTTTATTTTCATAAATCTTTAACTTCTTTGCATGTGAAACCCTAATCTTAAACTATATAGAGTAGGAGTTTATGGAAGGCTAACTTTACTGCTAAATTTAGAATTTTAAACGACAACTGAAACAACCTGATTTGAATATATACTTGATCATAATCAAATACTATTTTTTCCCATAAAACTTCATAAATAAAGATGTTTGTCAAATTTTGAATTTGAATTTTTCAGCAATTTTAAGGACAACTAGCCCTTTATAGCAAGTTTTTGGTCCAGAAAGTATAGAATGCATCTGTGTTCTAATACCCTATGTTTATTCCTTGATTTAATCTATTTACTAAGTCATTTGAATCAATTTTGATATTTTGCAAAATTTGGGGACCAATTTGTCCTTTATGATAAAGCAGAGTGGCAAGACTAAACAAACAACATTTAAAGCAGCTTGAACTAACTGCCAAGCATACAATATTTTAACAGAAATAGTCACTATTTGACATACCTGGAAGTAAGAAGGGGTTTTCCGTCTCCCCCTTCGTACCCCTGGTGTGATACGCTCTCCTTTATCTTGTCTAACTCATCTATCACTTTCTCCAATCTGAAATGAATTGTTTTCAGTAAAATCAAATGTTTCTTTGAAGATTACTATTGTAAAAGATTGGTAAATGTATCATAGTGGTTTGGTTTAGTATATAAACAATGAAAAAAGTTATCTTGATTTTATCTTAAATTTGACAAAAATCTCAAATTTTATCAGTGCTTCACAAATACTGCAAAAGTACTTCTTAAGGGGAAGTTTTTTGTGTAGATATCAAAACATTACTGGTTGAAAATTCTTCACTTCATCCAAAGCAAGACAAAAAATTGGTTTCCTGATCAGTTGAACTAGCAGACAGCAACTGCAAGTACACTTTAAAAGCGGATACTTTTGTTGTATCTTGTATTACTTTTAATTGTATTTGTTGTTGGTTTTCAGAATCTGGCACAAGTGCTAAATCTATTTCAACTGATTGTAATCGTGTGTCTTTATTGTTGTTTCCTGATTAGAGGGAGGGTTGAGCAATGTCAAACTGGTTAAACCCTGCCATATACTTAATGTGCCAGTCCCCAGCCAGGAACCTGCAGTCAAGTGGTTGTCATTGTTTAATTATTCATTTATTGTTATTCATTCACCATTTTTTCAGTATATTAGGTTGTCACGTTTTATGAATAGCTTCACATTTTGTATTTTGGGGCATTTTTACAACTTCCCTTATGGCATAGACTCCTGTTCATTATTGAAGACCATAGTGGGACCAGTAGATTTAATTTCAAAGGTATTTGGTGGATGGCTGTCTATTTTTGTAATTCCCATGCCTTCATTATGAATTTTGAAAAGTTTACCTCTCTGCGGTTGTAGAAACTTGGTGATTGAGGTTGTTACTTTGTTCTCGTTGTGTTTCATACATGTAAGTCTCCATGGCTTCTTTCTCAAACAAATGTAAACGAACTTTGTCTTCTTCATTATTCAGTTCAAGTCCTGTGAAAATCAAGTAAAAAATTATTCTCTTTCTGACCTTATATGATACCCAATAAATTTTAAAAGTGTTTTTTCAATATCTTGCTCCATAACTTTAAGCAATTCTTCTTTTTATAATTCCAATTTTCAGTATTTCAATACTGTAGATTAAGGCCAATTAAAAAATATATATATTGGTAAGTTTTTACTGGTGGAGTAAGGCAGAGTACCCATAGAGAACCATAGACTTGGGGCAGGTAACTGACAAACCTTATCACATGCGATGGAAAATTAAATTATAATTTGAGAATTTAACTATCAAGAGTGGTGAAATATTCTGTAATTCACTTGCATTAGGAGATTATGTTTCTCATATATATGAATAAAATGCCCAAAATATTGGTGTTTCCCTAAGTCCCCCTTAATTAGAACACAGCGTGTCCATGATTTCTCCAAGTTATTCAAGACAAACATACAAAAATTTTGTTGAACATTTCCTTCCTAAAAAGAAGTAAACAGGCAAATGATAAAAAATTTGTCCAGCTAGAAAAGAAAATATTAGCTATAAACAACAACTTGTGTGACAATGATTTGATGAATCGGTTGGAGGATCTTTTGTTGCATTTTTCATAAGGGAGCTTTAAAAAACCCATCAAAATTGGATGAGAAATAAAAAAAGGTTTCCAACATTGGGTAGTGACCATTCTGCACCATATATATTTAATTGTAACATAAATCCTTGAATTTTCTTTGATCTTTTTCAAAAATAATTTGATTATTTTAGGTGAATGTACAAAACCATGGTATAATATGCAGAATCTTAAAGTTATACCATGATTTCACGTAAACGTGGGAAATCCAGTGTGAATAAATATACAATGAAACCATGGTATAATATGAAGAAATTGCATGTTATACCATGGCCGAAGCTCCGCCTCCTTGAGCCAATAAAAATCCATATAAAATATTTTGAATTTTGCTTGAATTTTGATTTGCTTAGAATCATACTCTGGAGGAAAAATATGCAAGCACTGAAAATAACTGACCTCACATTGATTTGTTGAAAGTTCAATAGGTAAAAATGAAATGTCAGTCAATTTTATTTCTGTTACAAGACATTTATACCATAATTTTACTCGTTAACATATTTAATTAAACTCGTGCAAGCACTCGTTTCATTATTTAATATTTATGTTAATTCGAAAAATTCATGGTATAAATAATATTTAAAGAGGCGTCTTGATTGGGTGAGAAATGCAAAGTAATATTCGACCCCCACGAACGTGGCCAATGTTAAAATATAAGATTACTAGGTTTCTCATTGCAATCCTTTCTAAAGAGGTGTCCGTTGGTTGAACAAGAAATTCTCTGACGGGAACAATACCGCCTTGTCCCGTTTTGGTAGAATGCCACACTCTGCATGCGCACGTTATAGAACCGTTTGCATCAGCTCGTAATGAATAGTTCTTCTACGGCTTATTTCTCGCCGCTACCTAAACAGTCCTTATTTGGCATCAAGTAGCTCACAAATTCGAGGACTTGACCCGGCCTAACCTCACCATTTCATTACAGAGGAATATCATTGCAAAATTGCATTGCTAAATTATTTAGTTCAACTTTAAACAGCAGGTTGATAAATTTTTATGAAGGAAAATTTGCAAACCAACAATTTGGATTTCGAACCAACCACAGAACTACTGACAGCATATTTATTTTAAAATCACTTATAAGTTAATATCTTTTCAAAAAGAAAAGCAAAATATTTGCATGTTTTGTTGACCTTCGTCGGGCTTTTGACACGGTTTGGCATGATGGGCTTGTATATAAACTTATGCAAAATGGAATTGGAGTAAAATTTTTACCATCATTAGAAATATGTATAAATGAGGTCAGTCGGCTGTGAAAATTGAAAATGAATATTCTGACTTTTTTCAAGTTGATAGGGGGTGAAACAATAGGATAGTTTAAGTCCCACTTTATTTAACTGCTTTTTAAATGATATCCACTCTGCTTTCGATACGACATGTGACCCTTTCCTTCTTCAAAATACCTCTGTCAACAGTCTTAGCTCTGCAGATGACTAAGTAATTTTTTTCAGAAACCTAAACTTGGAAATTATTGTCATAAGTGGCAGCTAACTGTTAATATAAAGAAAATAAAAATTATGGTTTTCCAGAGGGGGAATATTTGTACTCCAGTTCCACAATTTTTCTATAATAAAAATTCTTTAATAGTAACAAATGAAAGTAGTATATGGGTGCATTTCAGGTCGTATTTTTCAGGTGGACGTCAGGTGGAGGCGGAAGTGACGTCACCGGAAGTCACGTGGACCGGAAGTGACGTCACAGTCACGTGGAGCGGAAATGACGTCACCGGA
>JAULBM010075538.1:0-19711 GCA_032357055.1 Geukensia granosissima | reverse complement strand
CAGGGTCCATATCTAAATTTGGATATGTCACAGTCTCATGTAGTAGGTGTATTTTCTTCAATACTCACATCTGATGTTATTGATGTATAATTAAAAACTATATTTCTACTAGATTTAATAGTTTCCCTACCTAAATTAAATGTATCTCGATATCAAATATCCGTTTTCTCAAAGATTTTTCTATTCTTCGATCCTGCGAAACCGGGAATTTGCGTGGGCGCCTGAGGATTTTAATCAAAAGTAAAAGTGATGAGCGTTTATAACGACAGGGGGCGCTTAATACCAGGAATACGGTAATTCGAAAAAAATAATATTGTTTTTAAACTGTAGTTTTATGTCATAAATATTTTATACATATATATACACAAACAGATTGATGGTTTGTACATTTGAAGATTTCAACCCTTTCAACTCGAAAGTTTGAAGCATTTTTATTCAAATTTTATTTTTTTAATTTCAAACGAAGGACCACCACAACCAAAATGAATATATTTGAAAATAAATGAAAGAAGACATACTGGAAGTTGCTTTTTTTTTTGCTGTGAAGGTTGGAGAAAATTAGCAAAATGTATGAAAACAGCATTCAAACGGCTTTGTTCATTTAATAGTCGGTACTTTATCGTGTACTTTATTATACTGTTTACCTTTGCATGTATAGAGAGAAAACAAACATGCCATGTCTGGCAGAAGAGAATGGCTGTGTAGTTGGAACTAAGCTTTTAATGACATAAAATCCAAGTTGAAACAAACTAAATTGATGAAATAAAACCTTGAGATTGGCCAAAAACAGATCGAAGTAAGTTTGGTTCGTTTTCACTTATCACCGGTAAGTAACGGTTGTTCCCTTTGATGAACAAATACGGCGGTTTCATCATTTCGGTTCGGTTTATCTGATTTACTGTTTCATATACACATTCCAGGCAGATTTCTTTCAAGTTTTTAATGAGATACTTTCTATTACTGGAACCGATCATCATGACTAAAATAAATTTCAAATATTTAATTTGCTTTATTGTTTGTTAAGATATATTTACTTTTGAAAACCTATGAATTTAAGGAAATTTCAACCGCACATTTCACTGGAATAATTTAAATATATATACATTCCAGGAACACAATTAAGCTGCTGTGCATTCTTTGTAAAAATAAAACTGAATTTAAAAAACAATTGTACCGGCATTTTTTGTTTTGCTTTCTACTGTTCAAAGTACACTCATATTCTGATATCATATCAATTTTTCAGAATGTTTCATTATTGCTAACTCAAGATATTGGCTAAAATGTCTCCCAAGGGTTCAGATTTCATTCATCCCCCCCCCCTGACGACGACCTTACATTTTACCCTTTTGCATCACAACGTTTACATGTGGCTGCTCCATTTAACTATTCAAAACATTTAAAACGTTTAATGTGGTGGTTGATGGTTTTTAACGTCCTACACGACAAATTAATGCTCTCAGCCGGCCGGTCCCTGGTGAAACTTTATGGTTTTTATGTAACTTGCAAATGTCTTTGGAACGTGGTTGGTATGATTTGGTAGGAGGCTCGGTTTAGTTGTTGTATCTTTTCGACGTTCGTGGTCGATTTGATTGGACTACAACGGCACTTTTCCAGGCCACGGTGCCGAGCAGAGCAGACCGGTTCCGCTGTAATGTGATTTTCATGGCCGCGTTCTACCTCAACACACTGCAGCCAGTCTGGTTGCCAGTGGGTCACTGCGTCGAGGGCGATGTACGGAGTTGGTCATTACTTCATTACTCTACGTTGTACTACTCTCGAAGTTCCTGCACAGCAGCACGTGTTGCTGCTTCGATGACAGCTACGTGACTGAATGTGTAAAAAACATTTAAAACGCTTAAAACATTTAATTAAACCTTCTTCTTTATATTTCCAACCAAAAATGTGCAAAACTACTTGCAAAATATAAAAATAACAAAAATCTTTGCTTTATAAGGTTAGGGCAACGGACCAAAATAGAACCAAAAAATTGCTCTACAACGTAAAACGGATAAAAGGAAAAGAGACCGACCCAGAACAGATAAGGTCACAGTGTCATGACATGTATTTCTCGGTTGATACATATAGCTACTCTAGAGACTGTGCTTCCTTAGCTTACCAGCTCGCGAACAATTCTAGCTAACAATTCGGAGGTCTGTCTAAAACCAAAATGTAGCAACATAACAAAACTTTCTTTTCATAGTAAAATCGATTGGTAGTGGATTGCTGCTGACAAAAAAGATACTCGTCCAAGGATTTTTGGTGGCAACCGACTGTGAGTAACAACCTATTTTTTTCTTGGATGTGACTTGTGACACAGAAGTTGCCTACCATTCTGGAGCACTTGGACTTAACTTGGTCTTAAAATGAACGTTTTACACGATTTTTTTTTTTTTTGTTAATTATCTTTGTATTGATGTTTGTTTCTTTGTTTTGTTATGTTGGAGCATATGAAATTTGTAATACGATATGTAATGTTCAAAAAGTGGTCTCTATCGAACATTGTCTTCTGGAGGATCCAGAGAGGTTGGGGGAAACGCAAAAAGGTTAGAAATAAATTTCCCCCAGCTTTGCCCGGCGACAACTTGTTTTTTACACTTAACCTACCCTTTACTCAAAATCCTGAATCCGTTCCTCAATATCTTCAAAAGAAAAGCTCAAAATTAAGAAAGCAATTCGAGTTTTTTTAAATGATTGTTAAAAACTAAAACAAAATACAAGATGATATAAAAAAACAGGTCTATCATGCAGGTATAGCAAATGTTTTTAAAAATATTTTTCACTGATAGCAAAGACTTTGAATATTTGAGTTACTATGCATTCTCTGATAGGGTAACTACTTATCGGTCAAAGCAACCTATAGATTATCATTATTTTCATATATTTACGTAAGACACATGCAAGGTGTCACAAGAAAGTGTCATCGTAAACTGTTTAAGCTACCAGATTTGACAGAAGATAACATTATTTAGGGAGATAAGACATGCGCATAAGTGTAAAGAAAAATACCGGAAGTATAATCTCTAAACAAATTCTCGCTTTGATCTAAAAAGTAATTGAATATAATATCTGATATGTTTAAATATAATCGCAGTGTTCAAATTTTAAAATGAATTAATCTAAAGAATGAAATGAAATTTCCTTGATTAGAAATTCAAATAAAACCACCCTATATGTAAACGACGTAATCTAACGATTTATTCAAATAAATCGGTAAAATCTTTGTTCTAAAAATTAATTACTTATTACACTTTAAAGGTTAGAGTTTGATATATACAAATCGACTGATTATATCAGTTTTAGGATTTCTATTTAACCTCTAGTAAAGAGTAAACTGTAAACTGAAATATAATTTTGAACTTTGTATGAATATATACATTATTATTTTTACTGATCACACGACATGTAAAAAGGAAAATCAATGTATTAAACCTTGATATTATTTCTTTTGCCCCCATGATTTTCCATTTCTTTTTCGAAAATGACAAAAAATATCTTGAAAATTCCATTTATGTCTTATTACAATATTTTGGAATATCAAAAGGAGTATTTTTGCATATCAAAAAAAGTATCAAAGTCACTACACACCACCTTTCTTGAAATGCTTAGTCTTGTGCAAGTTAATGTGAATTTCCCATCTTGTGCATCCATCTATTTTCGTTTTTAAAACTCTTTTTTTATTTCATACAAACAACTGTTAGCTTATTACAACACACGGTTTTTTGGCAATAAAACATCGTAATTTGGAAAAGGTAGTACGAGCATTAATATTACTAGAAGGTTGTGTCATGTTTTAAAGCATTTACCGGTCATATATGTTTCTGATGAAGACAACATTTTTTGCGTTTAATCTCAAACTCAATCTTTTAGGGTGGAAGTCCATGGTCCATTTTTCATTATACAAACTTTAAATTGTGTAGATTGTAGGATATAAAAGTGTCCGCTGTGAAAAGTGTCCGAGAGACAATAGTTCTCTATGATGAAATCCGAGGACGGAATAAAACACATTGATGATTGTGAAATATTGTCTTAGTATTTCCTAAGCAATATTTAACAGAAAAGACACTATTTCACAGGACACTTTTTGGGTTACACATACACGAATTGAATTCATCACCATCAAAATGAGAAAAAGAACTACCCTGCTACAGAAAAGACAAATAAAGCAATTATAATGGTTGGTCCATTTTTATTTATATACATGATTTTTCTATTGTTATAGAGTTAAAAGAATTTGAAAAAAAACACCGTATGTATTTAATTCCTTTAATTCACTCGTTATCTAGATATTATACGATAAAAATAAATATGGTCTATTTTGTAAAAGCCAGGTTCCCAGTGTGAAATGCCCGTAGCAGTGTCTCATTTAAAAGAAATCTTTGTATCATATAATGATAAGAGTTTTCGCTTAGGTGGACGGGTTCAAAATCGATAATTCTCGCACTTAAAAATCATGCACTTTCTCTATTTTTAAAGTTAGAAAAATAAAAAATGATCATAATTGACAACTTTTAAACACTCTCATCAAAATAAACAGATATCACCTTGACCAAAATGGATAGATATAATGCCAAGTTTTCGAAAATAAAATGATCATAGTGATTGCACAACCTCCTACAGAGCAGGTATCAAAAGAATCTTGAGGTTTCAACCAGACCTTCAATAGTGAAGGGAATCCCCAATCTCCGAAACAGAGTCTCCTAGCTTCCAGTAAAACCTCCAGTAGTCGACGAAGGAAGTACTATAGCCTCTGTTTCGGAGATTTGGGAATCCCTATCTTTGTGAAGAGCTCCACGCCCTACCAAAAACCAAATGTAAATGTTAAAACAACAGGCGAAATACCTTAGTGAAATAAAAAAAAATTAGAAAGATATCACCATGACCGAAATGGATTGATATTATCATCGGAAAAGCTACAGAGAACATTATGTCCAAATAGATAGAAAACATAAGATCAATAATAGACAGATATCAACATGACCAAAATTGAAATATAACACCATGCCCGAAAATGACAGATGGAACCATGCTAAAATTAATATAATATTATAAAATATCAAGACCAAAATAAGATAAATAACATCATGCCTAAAATTGACAAATACCGTTACATGTATGCCCAAAGTTGCCAGGTAACACTTTGCGCAAAAAGACAAAAATGAAAAACAGCAGTGTCATATTAAACCGTGGATATTGCATTAAACAATTAGGCGACCAAGGGGTTCGGGGAGAGTACTAGTTCTTGGTTCTACTTTATATCGCTAAGTTTGTGACGTATTTCAAACAAATATGTATTTATAGTATAATAAGGCGACTCAAAGAATAATAAAACGGTAAAGAAATAGAAAATGCGATAGACATCCAAAAAGTCCAAATTATTATATGTTATATTTATTTGGCGGATATCCTCTTTTAAAAGACAGATACAATATTTAGAAGGTGAGGTCCAAATTATCTCATGTTACATGTATCTTCAGCCCTCTACAACAGACAAAATTTTACATAGTAAGAGCTGTAAAAAGGCACAGAAGGAATCAACATGGGACAGCTTTATGATTTCATCCCATTTTTACACGATGTTAGGTGATTTTGGCTGATCCTAAGTATGTGAATAAGTTTTTGAAAGGCCAGGAATCACTGTTTAATTTATACTTAATCATTATATATAAGCGTTCTAGAGTAAATAAATCATTCTTTCTACGGGTCATTCCAGCTAATTTAACAACTTTTGATATATTTTTCCTCTTTCATTTCTTGTAAATTCTATAAAATACAACTGTGAGAGATCTTGAGGATATTGAACTTTTGATTGAAAAAAGTATTAATGAAAGACAGAAATTAAATCCATATACTTTTGATGATGTAAATATCACTCCCAGGTAAAAATTTTAATACAGGTAGTCTATTGATCAACCTGATCGGATCAATCGGTAAGTGACGAGGACTACCGTTTGTCCCGCCTTTTTTCTCTCTGCACCAACGAACTTTTTTACTATTTCGTCAAATCTTTAATTTCGAATATCTAGAAGAATTTTATGGACAATTACTTAAAAAGTGAAATAAAAATAAATAATATTTACTTGTGTGCTAAATTTGTGCATATTAATTGTACAAGCAAATTAAAAGGAAAATTAATTGACCCTTTACACGTGATGAGTTGGGTGTGACTGGAATGTTCCTGCTATTTTGGATATCCTTAAGTTCCAAATAAATAGGTGTTTTTTTTAGTTTCAGTTACATTTTTCGTGTTTCTGATAGTTTTTCGTTTTAAACTGGTGAAATTTTGTGGAGCACATATTTGGATTTATTATATCAGTGAAATTATAGAAAAAAATCATTGCAGCAATTAAAAAGGTAAGTTGTTTTTATTATTTTAATTTTATATTAAATTACTTATTTCTTTAAGTTTAAATTTTGAGATGTGTATTTTAGACAAGAAGGGTGGCGAAAACTCTTAACAAAACGACATTTTCCAGGAGACATGTCACAATCCTTGGAAAGTCAGTCTATGTAATAATTATATAGAGTCTAAGAAGGATCAGGGCAAAAAAATTCCGACGCGTTTCCTTTTCTTATCATAAAATATTCCACAGATCATTAAAGTCCTATACGTGTTTTGTCGCGTTTTGCTGCTGAAATTAACTCGGCTTAGACTGTCTCTGATCGATATGTATTGCTTCTATGGAATTTCTTGTAATGGATATATAGCTATTTATTATTCAGAATGTTGGTTCTTAAATTTCTTAATTTTGTATATTGGAAGCTTATGCGATTGCTATTTCCAAGTCTACATAACCTACAACAGACTTACGTTATGTTTTCTGAAAATGGAGTAATAGTTGATTGCATTTTTAAAATTTGAATTGATTATCAATCTAGTGCACGTAACTGCATTTTAGTGCACAACGCAGTAACGACCATGCTTCTTCGTTACCTGAATACTAGTAATTGTTTTATGCACTTCTGAATTAAAGAGGTGACATGCGAATATTCATAAAAACATTTAATTTCTAGCTATTTCTACGTCTCCATCCATGTAACAACAGCTTTATTTAATTCGAAATGGTTAGTTGACTTCAGTCGAACAAAAAAAATCAATTGGTTGATTTTCAAATTTTTTTGCATAATTATATGCAAACTCTGTGTCAGATATGACCAAATAGATTTGAAAAACTTGATATTGCAAGAAAACGTGAGAAAATTGAGATATGGGTCATTGGATAATATTCTTTGGGTTGGATGATATCATTGGATAACTACCGTTACGTCTCTAGGTCGTGGGTAAACATGCGGAATGGGATGGGATTTTGAAAGAAATTGAACAAGAAATAAAGATTATGAATTATAAACTCTCATGGGTAAGGGTCGGTTTATTCATTAACATTTATTTCCTTTAGTAGTATTCCACTTTTAAATACCATTTTTAAGGAAATTTGATTTTTTTTTCACATTAACGCACAGTTTAAGATAATATTTGATAAATTCATTCATATATTATTTATAACGCTAGTATTCAACACTCTTAAATTCACTGTTTTATAAATCGTCCCACACAAAACTGCTTGAGTCACATCTTTAATTATGAATGCCAGTCAAGAGATTTTTTCAGTAACAATTTTTAAGGACGTTAATTGCCATCGTTAACACTTGTCTTGGTCAATATGACTGTCTAGCGGGGTTAAAAGGTTCAGTATGTCGCACATTCAGTGTGTTATATGGCCGAGAAAACCTGTTTCTTACTGGACAAACCGCCACTGCTTTGGTAAGGATAGGAAATGTTGTTTAGGGTTCCCATCCAATTATTTTGTATGCCTTTTTTATCCCTGACAATCGGGTATGAAAAGTGAAAACAGATATCACACCTAACAGGTCAGCAAAACAAGTTTCCTACCTCTCGATGATATGCTTTTCCAAAAATGACTCCGTTAAACATATTATTATATATCATTTAATAGGTGTAACTTAAAATCAGCTTAAGCTCCGTCTTTGCAGATAGTCTTTGTCTTAATTGTCCGTTTTCAAGAGCTCTTAAGTTGGGTCATAAAAGACAGGTGGTCACTAAACACAAGTTTATTATATTTCAAATTTGCTTCAAAGGAAAAAAAAGACTGAGGTCACACAAGGAAAATGGTTGCTTAATAGAGGTTGTCGCTAAGGTAGATTGGACAGTCTGGTTTTTTTTTAAATATACATATAATCTTTGATAAAATTGTAAACCGAATATCTGTAAGAAACTAAAACCTCAGTGTAAAGAAAAACTGTACTTGGTTAGTCCAACAAATCAATGTAGGAAGTCTCATTTCTATTGTGGTTGTAAGTATTGTATTGCTGTAATCTTAAAATCAGGTTCACATGAACAATAACGAAAGTCACACTGTTCCCGTTTTAAATCGTTTTTAATCATAATGTATCAGTTTCATTTAATAAAACGTAATAGTGCATCGACAAGCTTCGTCTAACATTCACAGTCCTAAAATTGGCTTCGAATTTAAACTTTTAAAAGTCGGATGAACTGTGCATCCTTATTTAAATTGATATGACATTTGAAGTCCATTACCCTTGTTTTCCATCATAATTTCAGTTTTTGGTACAAAATACAACAACCAAACAGAAATGCTACAAGATACATGTATGTTTGGGGTTTTTCAAACTTAAATATTTCCTATGATTATTGTCTTAATGTATTTTACTATCATTTTAAAATTTGAAATAGGTATATAGTATTGATCCTTTAGAATACATGACAATCGAATGACGGATTTATATATAATAATTAAAATATTTTAGTACTGAAAGGTTAATGGTTTCATCACATGACATTTACTATTTTATTCAATCACTTGGACAGTTTGCCGCTAAATAGCCGACAGAGGATAGTTCCATGTGTAAGACGGGGAAAAAAGTGTTTTCGTAGCAAGGGTAAAGATTGATTAATTCGTTGGACTACATTCATATTAGACACTTTATTTACTTGTTAAAAAATCTTTACTTCATTCACCTTTTAACAATCGCTCGATTGATTAAGAAATCATACAACATTTTAATGTAAAACTAATAATAACTAAAATCGTGAAAACTTTACAATGATCATTTTGAAGCTTAGGTATAAAATTTTAGAAAGTGTATACAACCATTGTCATAAAATGGAGAGTTCATTTAATTCTTTATCTGATGAAACATATGTGGTCATATGTAACGTGACACTGAACGAGTATGCGCAAATGCAAAATCAAAAACTATTTTCAGAGCCCTATATAAAGAAAATGTTTGGCCAAAATTATTCAGACGTACTTTCGGATTTATTAGGAGTTCTAGACTTGTCAAAATGATTTTAAAGAAGCTCTATGGAATCTTCAGTTGGGATTTCCGATCGTTTTGAATTCTTAAATTGATCATAGAATAGATTTATTGAGTATATGAATTATATGAAAAACTGTCATTTTAAAATGATAATTAGATTGTCACGTCTCTGGCTTGCAACATACGGTGGGTTTACGATAAAATTGTGGCAAAGCTACACTTTAAACTGAATGTGTATTTGCTTGTGTATCGATGAAAGGGCAAATTTTAGCAATTTTATCAATTAAGTTCACTTGGACTTGATGGTCCTAGAGAAGCTTATTTAAATTCAAGAAGTTTTAATACACCATATACAAAAACTAAGTCTTTTACAGCACCCTATATAACGGCATCAGGCCAAGATAAGTTCAATAGTTCCATAGTTTTTCTTCTGTTCAAGTGTTTTCTTTTACATAATGACCAGGACTCTTCCGGAACTATTTCATTTGACCCGTCTCCGCCTCCTCGTTTTTGTAATCTTTATTAACTGTGTTGATACAATTCGGCTATTGTGATTTATATAATATCAGTATAACCTTCTTTTTCGTATCAATATGTCATCAAATTAAAACCATACGTTCGTTTTATTTTTACTTATACAAAAGTGTTTAAAGTAATAATAGATGTACGATTTAACCCGAGGGAGACGGCTATTTGAACATATACAATTAAGAAAGAACTCTTAGCTTGTCACTGGAGGAAAAAAAGACATTTTGATTTTGACATTTGTACTAGTTTGCAGAAAAAAAGATTTTTTGTTGTCCGGAAAAATCTTAATGGAAATAAATATCATAGACCTTATAAGAAATGCTAAAGTTTGCACCTTTGCGATTTTCAGACAGTGGTCAAATTATGGCGCCATGTATCCGTCAATAATTGATATAAACTTTATCACATGCCCACTTTAAAAGGTTTTATTTGTGAAGAAATTACTTTTAATTTATCTAATTATCAGTTATACAAATCAATACGAACGAATCATTGTGGATTTTACATAGAAATAAATTGTAAACAAATATTAGTCCTAATCGGATACAAGTCTTTATTTTATCCTTTGCTCCTGTCCTGACCGTGTCAACAGTAGTGTGAGATAGTATCTATATTAACAATATTTACACAAGAACTAAATACAACAAGACCCGATTTATATGTAAATCGTGAAGTTTCTTAATCTTAGACCTGGTCTGTTATTTTCTTGCACTTGTAACCTTCTTGAGGTTGGCTACAATAGGGTATATACAATTTTATATAGGGGACCAAATTGATTGCATAACATTTTCGAAAATATTATTTAAGGTCAAATTAAATCTTTCCTACAATTAAAGTCGAAAAATCTTGAATAAAACATTTTAAAACAAAATGACATATAAATCGGGTCGACTTTACCTTTAAGGTCAAGCTAGTCTAATATGTTAAACAATTAAAATGACATGCCATTAGATTTTATGGAAACAAATTTAAAGAAGTATATATTTTTACTGTCATTTCTGTGACATTTCTCTACATTTTATATTACATATACCTCCCAACTTATTAGACAAATTAAAGTGAAAGTAGAATGTTGCAACTAATGTTTAGGAGAGACAGTGGATATTGGTGCTAGGTCTGGTTCCTAAAGTAATAAACATAATAAACTCTTACTTACAGTAAAACTTAGTACCAAGTTTACTGCACGGTTAAAGTTCAATGCTTTTCTTCCTTACAGAAACGTTAATAGAACCACACGGTTGATGAAATAATACTAGTATATGTTTCACTTTCTCCATATATCTTGGGATCATTTTGACAATTAGGACAAGCTGTGTGTCTTTAAACATGGAAGTCATAAATACTAGCCGTAATATGTCTTTCAACATATTTGTCATAAAGACATTTTTAAAGACAATTCATGTCTCCTGATGTGTTCGTTCAAGACACCGTTCATTTGGTTTGATGTTACAGTCTCTGGATTTATCTGGATTTTCTACAGGCTGAAGTTTTCCAGATTACATTGTATTTGTAAGAGATATATTTTATGTACACGTAAGCTGTACATCTGCTTGTGAAATCGATTTAATTATTACACCTGTAGATAAGTCAGTAAAAAGAAGTGAATATCAATAAAATTAACTTTAAACAACGGGACGACTTCTTTTAATTTCAATCACATGTAGCTTTAATTTTAGAATCGAGAAGAAGCGAAACGAAAGAAATCATTAAGTTCTTATTTCAGTAATAATTCATGTAATTTCGTTTCTTTTCTTTATTGAAATATAACCATCCTTTTAACACTATTCCACGTGAAAAAAACCAAAAGTTACTTGACATAAAAGTTGTCGTGGCTAAGAGAATCCGCGGTGTAGTATTATGTAATATATTATAGAGCAGGATATCAGAAAGACGAGATTTTTTGTATCTTCGCACCGAAAATTCAGCTTGAGGCAAAGTAAAAGGATTATATTCAAATTACATCTTATCTCATCGTGACTTGTACAATTTGTTATGATAGGTTTGAAAGAAATATCACTGCATTTAAGAGGTACATTTAGCACATGCCTTTGTTTTATTGTTCTTAATATAAGGATCGACAACATACCCGTAGCTAAGGGGGTTCGAGTGGTTCAGTTGAAAACTACCTTGAAAACCCATAAGCACTATTAAACTCCCGATTCAGATAGAAGTTTGACTATTAAAGTCTAAAAAAACAGGACTTTCTGAAATTAAAAAAGCCTGGAAATGGCTAAAATACAGGAATTTGCACCGAATATACCATAGCTCCGGCCGTGAAGATCATATCGAACTCCCCTTTCAAAATGTCTGGCTACGGGCATGGACAAGCTTTCATATTCGTTTGGTTCATTGTAATGTCTAAATGTTGATACTATCGCCCATGTTTCGGGATGGTATCTGACTCTGAACGATTTCGTAGTGTACGCCGCGAAAGAGTGTCCGAAATACAAAAGTCCGAGAACGAC
Source organism: Geukensia granosissima (assembly GCA_032357055.1). Taxonomy (NCBI): domain Eukaryota; kingdom Metazoa; phylum Mollusca; class Bivalvia; order Mytilida; family Mytilidae; genus Geukensia; species Geukensia granosissima. Next base: position 7,421 of record JAULBM010075538.1, on the reverse strand, counting down.
ATAAAACACGTTGGTGATCATAAAACGTTGTCCTCTTGATTTTCCCTAAGAGATAGATGACAGGAAGGACATTTTCACCTATGACACTTAATGTCCCATTCGGGTCATATCAAAGAGCACGTGATATTAAGGAGATAGGGTAAAGACTGGTTGACTCGGAGCCAGAATAAAGTGTCCAATTAAGAGCAGACTGACACTTTGCGAGCTTGGATGTTATATGGGCTTAGAGTGTCTGTCTGGTTCAAAACAGTTTTACGTTCATTTCTCTTCCTAACAATCCATAAAGTATTCGCCGTCGGAGTTTTAGGGCCTGTTCATAATAGGCTTAACTTAATCCGGATCAACTTAAGCTAGTTTACAGGTAACATTAGTGTTTGGGTTCTGGCTTAAGTTAATCCGGATTTAAATTGAAACGCAGAAATAAAAAAAAAAAACATCAGTAAAGTTATTAAATTATGACATCAGATTTAATCCACATTTACGTTCACACTTCAAATTCGGATTTAACTAAACCTAGTGTTAGCGCAAAGTGACTTAATCCTTTTTTACCAGATTAAATTTTGAAGTTTGAACAGGGCTTGAAATCGGTCACTTAATCAATAAAACCTTTATTACTTGTATGTTTCAGTAATTAGCTCTCCTCTATAAAGTTTCGTTCAAACATATGGACATCTATAAATCGATAAGCAATGCTTTTTAAATATCTTCAATCATCATCAGCGATCAAGAAGTATGTAATTAAAATTAAAAATGAACGAGACAGAAAAAGACCCATTTCAGTTCACACAATAATTTAATGCTTATAGACACATTCACAATGATTGTTATGTGCCTTTTTGAACTTTTACTTAATTCCGCATCATTAATCAAAATTAATCGTTATTATGATCGACTGAAGGAGTGAGAATATGTGTTTTTAACAGTAAGGAATTTTGTAATATTGAGTTGTGCCATTGATATCTATACAATTAATATTACGAGATGTATTTTGTAAGTCGGCATGGCGTTTCAACCTTGAATCAATTGATTTTACTTTAGAAATAAGAGGTTTGAAACCGCTTTACCATTCAAAATAGAAAGTAGAACAGTTTATGAAATCATATTCTATTTGCATTTTTTGAAATTTTTATAAATTTGAATTAATCATAATGATAACATTTTTGCACCTCATGTCAAAATGAATAAAACTATATATACATGAAATACACATGTACAGTGTGTATCTTCCAATAAGTGTACGTCTAGTGCATATTGTTTCACATGTACACTGCCTTTGAGACATTGGCATCTAAGAAAGGCGTGCATGTATATATGAAAATGGAAAGGTATGGGGTTAATGTCAGAGATATTGCGCCTAACCACAAGAAAAACAGTTGGAATTTACAAATCTAGAAATTTCTACAAGCTATTCAACCATTTTTCCTAATTCATAGTTAAAAACGAAATTAACAAGTCCGTATCGTTAATCCGATATCGTAATATTTGCTAAAGATTATTCTTCTTTGATGTATCTTCCTCCTTTTATTAAGGAGCACCTCACAGAGAACATATCTCATTGCACTGGGAGCCAATTTAAAACATACATTTAGACACTTACGTTTGGAGTATCTTTTAAGATCTGTTGGTTATAAATTCAATAATTTGTGTCTAAATATTTAAAACATACGTATTTTGTGATTAATTGATTGATTGATTGAATGTTTCTTAACGTCCAGCGGAGCATTTGGATAAACCGTAAACGCCGAGCAGGAATTTTTAACGTCCTAGCTTACGAAAGCAACGGTCCACAGGTGGACATGTCACCTTACCCAGACAGGTTATTCTAACTACTGGCCGAACAGTCTTTGTTCTCGTATTTCTTAATGCAGCCGGCCGGAGATCAAACCAACGACCTCCCCACTCGAGGGGAGCACAATATACAACCTATGGGATCCATAATCTGTGACAAATGTATAATCTAAATACAGTACTGAATTTACTTAACAATATTTGTTTTTTTATTGAGGTTTAACGCCACTTCCAACAATATTTCAGTCATATCGCAGCGGTCAGTTTTACTGATGGTGGAAGCGGGAGTACCCGGAGAGAACCTCCGACCTTGGGCAGGTAACTGACAAACCTTACCACGTGAGATGCGAGTTAATGTATGGTACAAAGTCGGGCGAGAACTCACGTCGTATAGGTGAAAGGCTACAGTGATCTGTACAGGTAATTTTTAATCAACTACCGAAACCACACGGCCATGCACCCAGGCCGCCTGCTTAACAATCGTGATCATTTGTAGTACAATTTCAGTCATAATTAAAACTATTTAGTCTCTAATCTTCAGTTTTAATGCCTGTTTAATAAAGGCGAATTTTGTTTTTATAGTCGAAAAAAACATGTTTTAGTTTATTGGCTACTGATTAACGCATCGCCAGTATCTTCAAATCGTCAACTGATGGCAGCAAATCTTCTTAAACAATACTGTTACCTTTTAATTGTCAACACTTTTCTACGCTGAGTTGCTTACTTAAGTTTACATACTGTTGTCATATCTTATCAAATATTTTAATTTTGTATATCCGAATCTCTTATTCTTTTCAAAAATGATAAAGAGCAGATTCAATCACCAACATTGTGTAAACATGAACACCTTGACATAAACGATCCCATTAAAACGTATAATTTGATAAATGACCCGACTTTCAAATAGAAATTTACACAAATCGTATAATAAGGAGAACGGAATATGCGGTTTAATGCTCACGAAAAACTAGAAATGTAAATCACTTAATACAAAAATGGCCCTAAAAGCAATTGAACAACGCTTAATATTAACATTGCTGTTGTTCAATAAGACTTTCAGTGGTCCAGGGGTGGATCAAAGTGTTTTGCGCATAGAACAATAAAGATGCAATTAGACCATTTTTGCGAACGCAAATTACCCTGTATCAAATTTAATCTTGGCACAAATCTATGCCATTGAAAAACTGAAAGACATTAACAGGAAAAAGACAGGTAAAAATTAGGTACTCTGTAACCGGGGAAAAAGGAACAACACCATACAGCTTTAGCATGTTTTTAAATGTATATTTTGGCATTTTTGTATTAATTTTGAATTTATTTGTACATTGTTTTTATCCCAAACACGTACCAGAATAAATTTTGTTGGTATATGCTTGACATAAATGTTTTTTGTACCCAAACGTGTTCCCCAAACATCCAAACATGGCCATCAGACACCAGACACCAGACATGGTCTCTTAACACACTAAAGGGTCTCAAACATCCCAAACACGATCTTTAAACACCAAACATGGAACATAAAAATGTAACACGGTCTCTTGAACGAGGTATCAAACCAATCAAACGTCGTCTCCAAACACCTTAATGTCTCAAAATATTCTCTGAACACCGAAGCGTGGTCTCCAAATAAACAAACATGGTCTCGCAACACCCAAATGTGGTCTTCTTACACCCAAATGGGGTCTTCTAACACCCAAAGGTGGTATCAAAACAAGGTCTTTTTAAAACCAAACATCCAAACGTGGTCAAATATGACCAGCTGATGCATTTTTCACAGTTATAGATATATTATAATGATAGTTACGATGTCAAACAACAATTTTTAATTGAAAAGTCGCTTAATTCAGACATCACCATCATAAGAAATAAATCAGGAAAGTTCTACTATAAATTTCTAAGGACAAAACTGTCCTCATGTGTCTAATCTGCAGTTTTAAGGAAAAATCAAACGATTTTCTTATATTTATTCCTCATTCTATTCTTTAGGAGATGGTGCGTAGGTTGGTTGGCCGTTACCCTGTAAATTCACGCTTGCAGTCGGCCAAAAATTCATATATCTAAGAACAATATCAAAAAGTATTCGAACATACCAAAGAGACAGATAGACATCGGCTCGTCAGAAGACAGAGATGACCATGACAAAAAATGAAACGAAAGACAAATATATCACACACAACACTTCTCTCAAACTAAAGCTTTAGTAACACGATTCAGACCAAAACAAGGGTGAGCTGAGGTGCTTCAGAAGGATAAGCAACTTCTGCTCCACTAATGTCACCCTTTGTCCCTCTACTACATGTATATATGAAAATGAAAAGATATGGAGTAAATATCAGAGAGACCGCAATCCAACCACGAGAAAAACAGGCATTTATAAGTTTAGAGGTCTCAAATTCCCTGATCTAAATCTAAATGTATGTACACATTGTCTTACAACTGTTTCTTTTTATCCTTATTTCTACATAGTTTTGGGTTAGTAGTTGATCTAGATAGACGACCGTATATTAAAAAACGTACGTAAGTTTAACGGTTTTAGATGTGTTGCAAAGATAATGGTTTATAACAGGAAATTTAAGTTTTGACTTACTTACGTAAAACAGTTTTCACGTTTAAATATCAGACAGGCAACCATAAATTTTTTTTTTTAAATAAAGTTACTTAAGTTATCGTCGTGAAAAATTGATATTATATTGATCTTAATATGCATCTGCTAGGGTTAGGAAAAAGTCTCCCAAGAAATGCTTCGAAAGCTCCATTAACTGAAAATGTGCATGTATGTAAGAGTCTCGTAAAGTAAATTCCAGCAAAACTGCAACCCATTCCGGTAAACTTTGTATCCGTTAATCAACCGGTAAAACATGTAAACATCTTTGGCTGCTATATGCGGAGAAAAGACTCAAAAAATCAAAGGGCAAAACAGGAAAGTATTACACTTTAACTTTGATTGTCGGGAAGTATTGTCGAACTCGATGTCAGGCCATATTGTTAAACTCTGTCCAGAGTCGGGCTGTTTGAGTTCGGACATCGAACCATTTCGGTAACAAGATTTTTAAACGATAAGTTTCTACAACAAAATGTGGGATTAACATGTATAACTGATGCTCGTGATACAAAAAATGATTTTACAACCTGATGTTATCAGAGTTATATTATGTAATTGTTGTTAATTTCTCAGGCAGCTCATAATGATTTCGAGTATGAAATGCACACTGTTAATAAATAAATTCTCTAGAGCTACACTCAGTTGTTGTAAGATTTTTCAGGTCAAAATTTGTGGCAAAAAATCCAGTCAGCTGTTTTAAGCGTTGGTTATATGCAAGAACCAAGATTCAATGTTAGAAAAAAAGTTATCATTTCTATAATAGCCGTGTTTCCGACTGCTCAAATTGGAGAATGTTTTGTTGAATACGACGGAATATTTTCGGAAACGTCAGATATTTTCTTTCAGAAACGTAAACTATTTTTCGGAAACATATTTTTTTTTCAAAAAGTAATGCTAATTCGGGGTCTTACAGTATCAGTTTAGCTGCAGCGAAAGTTTGAGTGTGTGTTGCACCCCAGCTTACGGAAACGTAAGATATTGTTTCCGGAAACGGGTTTTCTTTTAAAGTAATGCCAATCCAATTTTAGTTATCGGTGCACCCTACAGAGCTACCACACTATTATATCCATTTTAATGTTATTTTCTGATTTTCATGAATCCCTCATGACCACGTGGTTTACAGTTATTCAGTGATATACAAAATTTCTAATGTGTTTTGATTAATATATGACAAAAAAATAATCTGTTCTCTAGATTTCACACAGTGATGACTTAAACTTTCTCTAATTCTTTTGTAATTTTCACACTCCTAGACCGGTTTTGGAAATGTTTTTCTAATCCCCAAGAGGGTTGTTATTTCTCGGCTGATGATTGGCTGAGTTTCAGACCCCGCGTGCTTTGCTTCACGAATTCAAAGACTTTTCACGATCTTATTTCTTACCCTGGATGACTGAGCTTTCCAAAGACTGTGTCAGTTAGGTAGGAATTACGTTATTTTATTACTTATAAATATGAAAATGCCGTAAAAATAAGTGGCATGCTTGTTGGTTTTGTACACGAGTTACGTCCCTTGTAACAAGGTCATCATAAAAGATGTTGAACGATCCCGACTATGACAGTTTTTTATTGATATTTGATGCTTAAAAAATTAGAGAAACAAAATCTTACATTATAAGCCGTTCATTAACATATTTCTACAGTCTCGGTAAACCTCGAAATTTTAAGGTTTAACTATTTCGACTGTAGAAATATGATAAACAACGGCTTACAATGTAAGATTCTATATAACTCTTTTTTTAAAACTGCGTTAAGGAATTTTTCCTTGGGCACAAATTAACCTTTATTCTCTTTTCCCTATTTTAGTCATTTACTTCACATTTTACCATATATAGGTTTACCAGATTTTTCAGTACCAACTTCCTGATGTTAATCATAAATTGACCCAGAATCACTGGCTAAAGTACCCTTAAATGTAAAATAGTAAAGATAACTTAAAATATACAAAAATGTTTGTGATTTGTGATTTTTTAGTGGGAAAACTTATTACTAATTAGCTGTATCTATTTTAAAATGATTTAAAATTTAACAAATCCCGGAAGAGGAAATGGGAGATTTTTCAGTCTGAAATATTTATAGGGCAATTTTAATTTGAAATGACCATGTCTTTCAATTATTTAATAAAGAACACAATAAAAATGGTAATTATTTTTTTTTGTAACAACATACAATCTGCCAGTACTAACTCCATATAAAACAATAACGTTGTTAGAAAGGAAAAAGAATTTTTAGTTATAGTAACATTTAAGATCATTTAAGCCTCGCTGATTAACGACATAGGGACTATACAAGCACAGCGAAACCTGACTGAGAAGGCTCTTGAAACGTGCGAGATATAGCTAAACAAAAAGTTGAAATAGCACACAGATCTAGAAAAAATACTGGCCATGTATTATCAGATTGTGTTTTGTTGTTATTTTGACCAGAAATTCCAATTTACAATTAATGTTCAATGTCTCACCCTTCTCTTGGGTATAACATTTTATCATTTCAGCCAATAAAAGACTGCAGGAACGGAAATGCTGCTGCCTGTGTGTTTAGCGAAAGGTTTGTGCAAAATTATGTAAGCAAGAAATAGAAAGAGAAGAAAATGGCCAAAACATATAGATAAAACAGTATAATGAGATTTTTTCGGATAACATAATGGCTCATACATCTTCGCTAGCCAAGGGTTTCTCTCACTGTCCCCCCTCTCTTAAGAAGAGAGGGGGGACCGTTAGCGAAACCCTTGGCTAGCGAAGATGTGGCTCATATCGCTCTTTCCTAAAATTCGCATTTTTGTTCCAACTGACAACGTAAAGATAGAAAAATGATGTGGAATGACTGTCCATGAGGTTACCCTAAGACCTTCAATAATAGACACATGTCCACACCCTACCGCAAGCTGTAAAAGTCGCAGAAATAAAATGTGATGATATTCAAACGTAACAACCAACCAACCGATTAAGTAAACCATGTTAAGGTGGTAGACCTGGGTTGAGGGAGATAACTCTTGAAATCAGTGATATGTTTATATTATTTTGTTACATAAACA